>LUGF01004436.1:82244-108978 GCA_001625245.1 Calycopis cecrops | reverse complement strand
ATAGTTACTTATTGTAGCTTTTTTTCATACAAAAGGTCATGTAATATTTTAACTAAACATAACGACCTAAAACTCAATATGCGCCGAGTACCCGCTTCTTACCGAATGCATAAATAACGAAGCCGTAACCAATATTCAGTACAGCTTCGAATAGATTGTACGTAGACGCTTAGGTAAATGGATTTTACACAATACAACCAAGCCAAGCTTGCGCATTATTAATGTTAAAGTAAAGAACTATACCTCACTCTACTGTTATTGAATTAAAATTTAGTTTTAGTTTTATTACATTTACATTCAATAATATTTGCGAAGAAAGCCAATACTTCAACAATGTTCATAACTTTTCGATAAGTAAATGTTAAGCGTAAGTAATACAAGACGACCAGGCTGGCGCAGTGGTACAGGGCTCGGATAAGCGGAGAATGCAGGGGTCGCGGGTTCTATCTCTGTATTATATGTATTTCTATTATAAAAATCTTAAATATATGAAATTTCTTAAATTTATAAAACATAATACTAAATATATTCCAGTTAACTAGTACTCATAACACAAGTCAAGTTCACAGATATTATTATTATATTATAAGAATAGCAAACTTACGGCATTTCTGTACCACTACAACCGTAGCACGACGACTACAAGTATTAAGGTAGAAGTAGTATTTTTAACACAAAATAACATTAATGTTTCAATTTGTAAAATTTTGTTTATATACAGACACGAAAGAAACTAAACGCCGTATAGCAGCTAAAACATTGATATACTTGCACCCAATCAGTAGCCATTTTAATAATTTGCGTAACAATATCTCTCATTAAAACTTACATTATCTGAATCAGTGAATACAAAAGCTTGTCGCAATCATGCGAGCCTATTATAATGCAAATGATGATGTAGCGGATATTAAATTTAGTATTGCTGTTGATATTCAATTTAAATTTGATTTTAACTTTTAAGCTAATTGCCTTAATATTCGATATTACTTTATTAAAGTGCTCTTGGTGCAATAATTTTGGTTTCGATGACTTTACACTTCGAATAGTGTATCATAGTTTGAGGGTATAAAAGTATCAACTTCAAGAGAATTGTACCTATCACCTTTATATTTAAATGAAAGAAACGTAGACCGTAAAATCATAAGAAGTTGAAAATCCTTTTTATAGTATAAGTGTACAAACGAGCAGAGATAGAGATTTTGATGACGTCAGGACCCATAGGCATCCACGTGATTTTTATGCAGATGCGTTGCTTTCCTTCCTCCTCCCTCTTAAGAGCCATCAGCCCCGACAAACCGCACGAAACGCGATAGCGTAGCTTAGGTGTCATTTAACGTCGATATTATGTTGTCGAGAGAGCCGCCCAATTCCGCTGCGTTGAAGCATGGGATTGTCACTCACACCTTCACTACTTAATACTAGAAGTTTTTCTATAGACGAATTAAATGGATTATATACTTTTTTTATTGTATTATAAGTTTAAAAAGATAACATTGAAAACCATTTAGGTTTGTGTTTATGCTATCTTAAATTACATAAACATTTGAAAGAGAGCTGTTTATTGCTATCAGTGCTTTGACTAACATCTAGAACTTCCACTGCGTATTACCTTTTATATGTTAGGGATGTACTCCGATAAATCTTCGGCTTTTATATAAATATATTTAGCATGCCTGGCAACAGAATGTTATTTTCGAAATACAATTAAAATGTAATATTGTTTTACAGTTTTGGTCTGCATTTGTGCCTTGCGCTGCACAGAACAAAGACGCCGTGCAACTCACCTTGGAACAGATCGACGTAATTCATCGTCTCGTAGACAAGTACCCTCACGACATGAAACTTGCTACCTCCGTAAAAGGTAAGATATGGACTGAATAACACAATTAAACATTTAAGGCCGTAACTCATATCACGTACCTACATATACAAATAAGTTCTTTCAGGTCGATTTTATTAGAGGGTTGGGCGTGGCTACAGTTTTAAAAAATTGTAAATATTTAATAAATATAATATGTTATATCTACAACACAGATTTAGAAGACATTTGAAACTAAAATTATGAAACCTTTTTCATCAAATTTTTAATGTCAAATCGTATTTATATCGATATAATACATTAATTGTGTTAATAAAATTGCTATCAAGAATCCACTTTGTACACACCTGCTTGAGTTCTCCAAAATGAAATCATAAGACATTTTTAAGTGTAATAATTATTATCATTCCAAAATCATTGACACAAAAATTGGCTTATGAGGCTATTGAGAATGCCAATTGAAATGCTTTATTTACGTACATTTACAAAAAGTATGCCATTTATTTGTCCCGTGAAAAAAATAAAACATAATTAAAAGGCAGCGAGCGGGAAAGAGATTTGCTTTTGTGCTCTGTAGGTTATTGTGACTACCTATTACATAACATATAATCCAATCGAAGAGAAAAAGTGAAACCAAATTATTTTTACATCTGAATTAAAAAAAAATACTTACCCGTTTGTTACTTGCGGTGAAAGGAGAAAGGAGAGCAGCGCATCTGTATAGCCTCTTTGTGGATGTCTATGGGCATCGGTAGTCATGAAAATGACAATGAGTATTTTTATGTTATTTAAGGCGGTAATCTATGTCCATTATATTGGTTCTAAATCCACAGATATATTAATTTTTCATAACTAAACAAACTAAAACAAAGAAATTTTGCACAATTTATAATATTAGTAGGATTGTTCAGTTTACGAAGAAGTGCATATAATTTTACACTTGAGAATATTTTTTCAAATAAACCGTCTTAAAATTCAAGTTTCGCTACCGCTTTACAACCGTAGGTACCTACTTCTTTCTAATAAAAATGTTCTTTTACAGATATTCTGGAAGCTCACAGTTCACGACCTCGTAAAATCGCCTCGCTTATAGGAATTGAAGGTGGACATTCCATAGGGAATTCCCTGGGAGTACTTCGTAGTTACTACCAGCTCGGAGTTCGATATATGACGCTTACACATACGTGCAATACTCCTTGGTAAGTTGCATATTACATTTTATTTCTTCTTCTGTATTTTTAATCGAAAGGAAGAATAATTTGTGTTAGGTAATAGTTTGAAAAACTACTTAAAATAAAGGTGGCCCTGAGAATCAATGTCAGGACTGATCAGGTTCTTCATATATCTGAGGTCCCACCATTTTGTGAAACACACTGTTGCTAACTAGATCTTGTTATGTACTTTTATCTCGTTCTTCTCTTTTTGTTATTGCTGTTATTGTTATTATCCTTACTTTACTTGTCGGGTTTCATTGTGTTTTTACAAATAAAGTTTTATTTGTTTATTTATTTTAAAATATTATTCCAATGGCATAGTAACCAAAGAGGTTATTTATCAGTGAAACGCTGTGACTCGACCACTTGCTTGCCACCTATGCTATTAAAGGATATCAATTAAAAATAAACAAACACTATTCGTACTTGAATAATGTCATTAAGTGGCCATAGTAACCATACGATTAACCAAGGGAGCAGAAGATCTGATTGTACTTGATTTTTTAAACCAGTCACTTTAATGTAGGTAATAGAAATTAATTATATAAACACACATATAAAGCCGGATTTACATTACAAAATTAGTGGCTTGAAATTAGTTTGATAAAACTAAATTGACCAGTGATTTCACGTGTAAACGTTCAGTTTTACAATGCATGCATTACTTTTGTGATACTGGAGTAGTTTCGTGCTATGCGCATATTTTTTGTAAAACTAATGTCATGTAACTAATTTCATGATGTAAATGTGACACGAAACTAGTGTCGCGACAACACCTGCGCAGAGTAGACGTGTGGTTTTTTGTTGGATAGCAGACAAATACGCGCCAAAAATGACTAATCAACGTTGGACATGCGATAAAAATATACAATTTATCAATGAATGTCTTTGGGATCCGAAACACCCGCAGTAGAAAAATAGAGATGCTCGCGAAGCGGCATACACAACAATCAAAGAAGGAATGCTAATGGGAACTGTTAAAGATGTTATTAGCAAAATACGAATACTTCGCAATACTTACAATAATGAACTTATGAAGGCAAAAAAAAGTAATACTACAGGTATGGCAACTGGGGACCTATATGTTTCTACCGACCTATACGACCTATATGACCTATACGTTAAGACGACGTTTTGCATCATAAAATACAACTCTGATTTTGACAGGGTCATTATCTACGCAATACTGATGATTTCATGACACTATAATTTTTAACGAAAGAAGTTTCACATGTGCTACAATTTGTTTCATGAAACTTGTTTTATCATGCATGACACTTGTTTCGTAATGTAAATCCGGCTTAATATACGTTATTAATATATAATGAAACAGGCGCAACAAAAAAAATTAATAAATTATATATCTAGTTCTTTTTGAATAAGAATTACATAAAAGATAAACGTAACTGACGGAAAGCGACCCTTGGCGCCCATAGACATTCATATTGCCACACGGATAAGTTGTCTTGTTTAGACCGCTTAAACCCTTCAGCCAAATTTGATCCATTGTAACAATACTACGGACTAGAGAAATGTAATAATCTTAGAGATTAAACTAAACATTCTCGTGTACGATTATAAATAACATTACGTATACAATATCTAATATGTCTGGTTATTACTATAATATGTCAATAATACTATGTATGAATCTCGAGAAATCAGCGAAAACAGAAAATCAACTTAGTAACAATACGTCTTGCTTACCATTTATGTACATGTTTATGGTTAGCTAATCTAATCCATAATCATAATATTTATTTGCTTAAAACATGGTTACATATAGATGGTTAAATTACAATATAGATCAACATGTTATGCCAAACTTATACTGTAAAATATTAGCAAAAGAATTATATTATAATATTAATTATTACAATTTTGTTAATTAAAATAATTAAATAAAAAATGAAAAATATTTTCATTCAACCTACATATTTTTTGTTACTCATCGTTTTTTTTTTGTTATATAAGCCATTAAATATACTGACAACTTATTTGCCCCCATAATGTATAAATAATACAACTACGAGATTATAAATACCACTGATAAATATTTAGAGAAGCCATAAAGATCCAACTTTCCAAGGATATTGGAGCGTTTATTATATACGTGCAGGAATCCCCTCGGAATAAGTAGGAGCAAAGAGAAAATAGCTTGCGTTTATACACAATTCACAAGTGCACTTATAAAATTTGCAACAAACAAAGTCAATAGAGAGCTTATTACCACTGTGTACAATACAATAGTTTCCACATTTAGGAACTGTTTCATTTTGGAGTTTAACAAATTATTAATAATTATTTAATTATTAAATATTATTAAAATTTGTTACATTATTAAATAACTAGCAGTACCAGCAGCCGCGTTGCAACGCCACCTACAAATATGTTAGCAATGACTATCATAGCAATATTATGTAAAATTCATTGGTATGACAGTGGCGCCATCTGTCGAAAATTGGTTGTAAAAATTAGAAACCTTCGTGGGCGCATTTAGAACAATTTTACGGAAGATCATCACATTATCAAATGCATTATGCATTACAATTCTAGAAAGGACATACAGACAAACATTATTTTTTTATACATAGATAATCTATTCCTGTCTGTGAAACAAAATACACATAAAAAATTTTAAGCTAATCGGTCAAGACATTTAGTACATTTAGACATGCCGACAGCAGCGCAACCTACCGGATCAAATTGTATTTTTAGGCATCCAAGAAACCATCAAAATACCCGAATAAACATTTAACCTAACCAAATTTCAACGAAGTGTGAACAGGTCGACTGGTTAATATTAAAAACCTAAGAAACAAATAAACTTCAAATAAGTTTTATAGATTCCGGTTAAAAGTAATTCATATGAACCAATTGTACTAAATATTTGATACTTGCGAGTCAAACATAATTCTTAGATTCTGGATATTAATCTATACATAATATTATAATAAAATATATAATATAATATTTATCCCCTTCTATATAACCTCTCGCTACATAATATGGACGCTCGTTTGTAACCGATCAAATAACTTAACAAAAGTTAGATGATGACACACAAACACCCCCATAAATAAAAAGGTTATGCTGATGCTTTACCCTCGTTCATTTCAATGCCCCCATGGGTACCCGGGAAGCGAAAAAGTTCATGGAATGCTATAGAATAGCTATCACTTTATGCCGTTTCTATGCGAGCAAGTTACTTCTTGATTTGCACTAACTGGCTTGACTGCATAATAGTGTTGGCCAAGACATGCAATTATGAAAGTTCGGTTTCGAATCTACTTAGTTCAAACTTTATGTTCCTCGGAATTTAAGCGCTTCAGATGGAACTATGTAGTGAGTTATTGTTTAATTTAGTAATAAAGGTATTATCTGTTTTTCAGCGACTTAAACTAGTTAGACAAAAGTATTTTCATAGTAGTAGCGAATTGATTGTGAAAGTTGTTGTTAAGCTACGAAAAGACTTAGCCACATTGAAATTATAAAATAGTTAAATATGTCTTAGCCACATTGAAATTATACAATAGTTAAATATGTCTTAAAAATAGGTAGTGCTTGCATGCTTCTAGCCGAATTGTGGTGGCACAGCCGGGGAAGTACCTCTCGCTTACACGAAACCGGCGTTAAGAGCGTTTACACCTAGCGCGCGATGTTTTATGTAATTCATGGGTAATTCAAACCCACACAAACGGATCGCTGTGTGAGTAGCATATATTATATAGTGTTAGTATATTCTATAGTCAAATTAACCCACTATGATCCACGTACTGAATTGACTTCGTTTGCGACCAGACTTTTAGAGCAGTTTTAAAAAATTTACAGAAAAATAATTATTATACAATAATCAACACTTTAAATGATTGTAAAGAATATGCTCTAGTTTATTGGTAAGCTATTATTATATTAAATTAAATATGGTACATCGTCGAAAAATTTTAAATGTATATTTAAAATTTTACTAAATTTCACATTTTTTGAATTTTAATTTCTCATAGATAAGATATAAAACCATTTTTTTTTTCTACTAACTATTATCTCAAGGATCCTATCAAGTAGTTATTATTATTTTTAATTATATATTTCAGTACTTTTATGATATTTAGAGCTTCGAAACTGACGCTAGAAGGGAAATTAACAAACCTCTAATATGTAATCATGATAGAATGCGTACATATTAAATTAATTGAAATATTTTTTCAACTATTTAGACAACAAAATTTCCTACAATTATTAGTATGTAACATATGATTTGAGATAAGTAGTACATAATTTTAAGGTGTTTAAAAAGTACTATTTTCAAAGCAAACTGCGTAGGAAGTATAAACGCTCTTAAGTAAAAGCTATTCTATCGCCTTTCGTACGGTGTGTAAGTAGCCGGTAGTCCATGTAGTAGAAAAGAAGAGAAAAGGAAGAAGAGAGAAGCGCAACGCAGCTGTATAACCTCTATATGGTTGTCAAGGGCGTCGGTAGGCATTAAAATGGCTACAACTGCTGGATTGCCCCATATACTATAAAAAATAAGCACAAACATTTCTTCTTGTGGTTGAGATGGACTAGCTAAATTAGCATTCGGATTCGGATGATGAAGATAGATTCTTCATGTGATATTTATGAAAAAAATACTTACCATTGCATTGACCTTTCGAGACTAATCGAATGGTCAGGCAAAATTCTCAATATGAGAAAACCTTATGTAAAAAATATGACATATAGAACAAGTAACACATAAAGACAAATGATAGGTATAAATGATATGCTGTGACTAGAAATTTTATCGCAAAGCTCACGGTAAAAGTTCAGGAAAAAATAACAAATACATTTCAGCGACAACTAAGCACATATATATATGTATGAGATTTTTATAAAATATGGCTGAGAATAACATTTGAAGTATGTAGCAAGAGATGCTTGCGGCGAAAGGGATTTGAGGGGTTAATTTTATTTAATAATTCTAACATATTTCTTGTGTTAAGACTGGCTGAAGTGCTTCAGGCAATTGAGCAACTTTTATTGTCAAATTGGACAAAATGTCCAAAAATTATTAAAAAGTTCTCACAACAGTCATTTCTAAAATTTAACTTTACCAGCGTCTAACCTTTAATTCACTTGTATTTAATCTAGGTAAATATTTTTTTATCTTAATTCTTTTTATACATTTAAAAAAAAATATTTGTTTCATTACCTACATTTATTTAGATTTCCCCGTTAATTTTAAGATTATGAAAAAATATATTATTCGTTTTCATTTTTTGTTGTTGTATATGTTATAAATTGTTCAGTGACAAAATGTTACTTTTTCTCAACTTTATATTTTTAGGTAGCTACTGAATACTGTCCTTATTAAAACTACCCATATCTCATAAGGACGTAGTATTTCGTCAAGGCACAAAAGTAATAACCACGAATATTTAGACATTTTTTTTTCAAATTATTAATTATTAAATATATATTATTAAATATTTCTCTATTAATCAAAGCATGTAAAATTAAAACTTTATGAACTAAAGATGGAGAAGAGTGGTAAATATTTCTTTTTCTGTAAATAATATATTCACCAAAACTGATTCTGCATAGTAGAGGTTAAAAAAATTAGTAAACTTACCAGAATATAACGTACCTACAGTTATTTATGCACAATAACTGCGCAGTTTCATTTTTTTTTACAAATCATAATTGAAATTATAAAATTACTTCCTTTTATGATATAATTCAATCTACTTTTTTAATGAAATGTACGCGTGAGTATAAATATTATATTTCAATTTATAAATGCGAGTAATGCGAAATATATTTAAGTATATGGCTACAGCGACTTTTTTATACTCAAAACAAAGCATAGCGATGACAAATGAAGATGAAAGTAATTTCCTCCACGCTTATTATATATTGTGTGTCGTGTCCATTTATATGTGTATTGTTGGTTCGTAGGGCTGATTCGTCCAATGAACCTCCCGTCGCTAACGGACTCACGGATTTTGGAAAGGTAAGCAATAATCATTTAACTTTTATCTCACTATACATAAGAGCTATATTCGTTTGTATTTAAATAATATAATTTATTATCTGCAAGCGACTGTGTATTTTATAAAGGTTGGTTTTAATTCGCGAGCGACATTCTCTTGTTAATGAAAAGGTAACATTTTAGTTATTTAAAAACAAAAGTACATTTCAGAGCGATTGTAGAATATTGCATTGTTATTTTTATATTTTAGTTAAGTGTTCTAATTATTTATACTTGATAAACATGATTCTAGCAATTAGAAAATGCTGTAAAGGTTATCCTACTTGAAGAAAGTAGTATTCAATTGTGTTCATTTATGAAACTTCATATTATGATGAATGAAGTTTCAATAGCACGTGGTTGTGGATTCTAATATAGCTTTAGAGCGTTTTTACTAAGACTAATCCCTGCCAATGAGTATCATCGGTACCGATCACGATCACGAAACTGTCAAAATGTAAGCTTTGTACCTACTGATTGTGTAATTTTTGAGCAATATTTACATACAACAAACGCGATTTTATAGATGAAAGTGTGGGACCCGACCCTTAGTGCGCGAGTCCGACTCGCGCTGAACGTGTTTTTATTTAATACCAGGGCTATATTTCACAATTCAATAATGTACATTATATACATCCTACGATTAAAAAAACATACCCCACAAAGGTCAAATTGAGTTAAGCTTGACGAAAGAAATCCAACACAATTTTATTCGAGACCGTATTTGTAATGGGTAAGCCAACAGTATCTCATGCCGCACTGATTTATAATTCAATCGCCAAAGATATTCGTTTATAAAATATGACTTTCAGGGAGAGCTGCTAACCTTGTATATTATGCAGTGAGTCATACATATTGTATTACGAATTATTATTTTGCTGATTAATCTTAGCCCTTATCATGAATATTGCGTCTACAATTTGACTCCTTATAGCAGTGACAAAGGTGAAGGAGTGTCATGCTGATTTGCACTGAAATTAGGCTAGCACTTTGGTTGTTCTCCGCCGCAACGTAGCAGCTGTATAATTGTCACGATTCATGCACTTGGAGTGAGGGTAACGCATAATAATTATGCAGGTGTCTACGGATGAAGGTAGACATCAAACGCCCCGTGTAAATGGAGTGTGTGAATGAATGAAAATGTGAAAAATGCCCAAAAATGATCGTTTGCCGATATAAAGAATAATATTAATTTTGTAGGAATTGAATTATAATGCCAATAAGTGGCTTATTCTATATAATTTGTCACAATCATCATTATCATTTTCAATACGTGTTTTTTGAGCATTATGTTGTAGATATTATTACTAGCAACATAAATATTTTAAGAAATAGTTCTATGAAATAGTTATTTTAGTAGAAATATCATTAGATATATTTCTGCAGTATATGATACCGTCGTTGACGATCATAATATGTAACTTTTATTTTATATTTGCCAAGTTTAGATCATTAGGCAAAATATAGGGGTTATTTGGTCTAGCCATACAATATAAATAAGGAATTGGCCATAACCCCAAGCGTCTGTGTAACTAAGCTTGCGTGGGCTGCCATGGTTAAGTAGAGAATAAACACGGGGGCGAACAATTTTATTTATTCAATATAGTTTTTACGAGATACTCCAACATATACCATAACATAAATTTTATAAGAAGAATAATCGATTATACTCTTAAGTAACGTTTTTTCTTTGCGTTCATTAAATTTTCGAGAAGGATATGTTTTTCACTTTTAAGGCATCCATGTGTGCAATAACACATTGGTTAACAAAAATGGCAATACTTTATTTTATTACAAACTGTTATTCACAATTTAGAGTTTGCCATATATGTAATATATTATATTGTTTGTAAGCATTTCGTTTAACCTAGTCTTACACTTGCTATGCGTTTGCTGAGCGTTAACGTACAATAATTTAACATAAACACAGTCTCACCCACCCGTATACCCCGCTCCTATTTGTCTAAGCGTGGTACAATATAAGTTAGAACCTCCCTCGATAAATAAATCTAACACCGAAAGAATTTTAAAATCGATAACAAAATTTGCATAGATTTAAAGAAACTATTTTGTCAACAGAAAGTGGTTCGCGAGATGAACAGATTGGGCATGATTGTGGACCTGTCGCACGTTGGAGAGAATACTACAAGAGCGGCAATGCGCCTCTCTAGGGCTCCAGTAATCTTCAGTCATTCGTCTGTGTACAGCCTCTGCCACCACCAACGTAATGTTCCCGACGATATCATTGAATCCTTAGTAAGTTGTAATTTGTTTTTTTAATTTAACTAATTGTCTTTGTAATTTAACTTAACGTATAATATCTTCACTGCATCTAGCTGGAGATAGTAAGTTCATAACAAGCCTTACTTTTAGTTAATCTGTTTTACTATATTTTTTAACACGGCGTGTGATAAATCTGCATTTAACTCCCTCTAAACCGTGAGATGAAATGTGTTTGTTACGGTTCACATCACTACTCAACCGAGTATGATGAAACTTTAATACCTACATATTTTTTTCAAAGTATTAGAAAAGACATCAGATAGTTTTTATTTAAAAAAAAATCAGCATAACGAAGCTGCGGAAAAAAGCTAATATAATAATATCTAATAAATAAAATAAGTAATATTATAGAATAAAAATGTTAATTAATTATTTTTCTTCTTTTTTAATTTCTTGGAGCAACCATGTGAATAATCACATTGCAATAAATTATTGAGAATAAGTGCACTATTTGCTTAAGCATTTACAGTAACTATACAAGCCAATATTCTGGGTCATAAAATACAGATGCTTTATGCTTTGATCATCAATATGAGACAAGTATTGTGGTAAATCTTGATGATTATGACACATTGAGGATAATCATTAATAATTTTCGTTAGAATCGTGGTTATTTACTTACTCGCAAACCAACTCTTTAGCTTTATAACATTGGTATTAATATATTATTTTAATAATCCCCTGGACTCCTTCAGTTGTAAAGTCTAAAATACGAGGGTCAGTCAAATATAAACAAGACTTTTATTACTATACCCAAGGTACAGGTTGTAGCAGGTAGCCATGTTGCAGTAGTGGTAGGGGGCAGCCTGGGGGAGGGGGAAAGCTGCAACAATGCGTTCTCAATGCTGTTTTGTTTGTCATTGTAGTCATGACTGAACAAGAGGTTGTACCTATTTAATAATTATTATAAGTTCTTGACAAACGAAGGTGTTAAACCAAGTGAAATTTTTGTTAGACTGACAACTCAGTTTGGGGATAAGACTTTATCACGTTCTCAAGTGTACGATTGGGTTAACAAGTTCAAAGGCGGACGTGAAACAGTTGAAAATGAAAGTCACAATAGGCGTCCAAGGACCAGTTTGACTAATGAGAACATTTGTGCTGTTCGTGAACTTCTTGAAAATGATCGACGCTTAACGATAGATGAAATTGCCAGTGAAGTGGGAATTAGTAGTAGTGTGCATTCCATCGTCACAGAGCATCTGGGTTTTCAGAAAATTTGTGCAAGATTAATAATAATTCGTTGCGCAACTGTAGGTACAACCTCTTGTTCAGACATGACTACAATGACAAACAAAACAGCATTGAGAACGCATTGTTGCAGCTTTCTCCCTCCCCCAGGCTGCCCCCTACCACTACTACAACATGGCTACCTGCTACAACCTGTACCTTGGGTATAGTAATAAAAGTCTTGTATATATTTGACTGACCCTCGTATGATATAACACCAAATACTAATTAGATCCTTCAAGCGGATTAATCAAACTTGTGTTGAAAAATAGCGATACGCGGGAGTATCGTGGCTATTACGACACGCACCGTTTTAACGCACTCGCTCCACTCGTGCGCTAAAACCTGGCCGTAGTCGCCACTTTACCTGCCTTGTTTCGTAAAATACTATATTTTCACCCCATATGCAGTTACATGTCTTAACACTATTATATTAATGAACGTAATGTAAGTAGTTAAGATAATATCTATATTAATTGATTTCTATTAATAATTTACCAACTGAAGTCTCCTTTCCATTATACTACAGCAACCTTAAAGGATTCATGATTCTGATCTTTCTGTAGTCATTAATAATTATTGTCAAGCAAAAGATTTGGGACTGGATTAATAATCCATTAACTTAAGGACAACCCACTTGCATGTAACTAAATTATTTTGCTTAAATAGATGATCAAGCCATAAGCGGTCCAGCATTTTGCCTGCGAGCGGCCGCCTGAATGTATATTTAAAAGTATTTAGTTTAACATAACATTATTTATGCTAATTCTAACAAATTAGATTTACTACATTTTGTAGAGCTTAGGTAAGGGAAAATATATTAACAAAGAGCAATTCTTAATTTTTATGATCAAGCTCGCTCTGGAACAAGCGCGTCTCTTACATTGTAATTTTAAACTCATTTTATTATCTTCAATTTATCTCGAAGAACACGTTTCGTCACATTTTACGTGATATTTTATATTCTTATTATCTAATATATAGGTATTCTAATTTAATAATTATGTTATATTTTTAGATGTATTTCTTAAATCTATACTAATATAATAAAGAGGAAACCTTTGTATTTTTGTATGTTTGTATTGAATAGGCTCAAAAACTACTGGACCGATTTCAAAATTTCTTTTACCATTACTTAGAGGGATTCTTCCGAAACCGTATGGGTTATATTATATCCCGGAAAATAGACAGGATTTTTCGTGGTAGTGAAAATTGTGGAGTAAGTCGACGAAAAAACTGTCATACGTTAACGATTCTCGCGAACGCTGCCTAAATGGTTAGAGATGTATGGTTGACTTCTATAAAAAAGTTGTAGAGCTTAATAACGCCTACAAAAAAGTCTACAATAGTATAAACGAAACATTTATATTTTAGCCATTATACCCATTTTTCCATAGAATAAAAGTAATTAAAATTATTAGCCTATGTTTTTTGATCATATTATCGTCAAATAGGTACTAATCCTTATCCAAATAAACTATTTATTGAACAAGATTCAAGTTTCAATAGCTATAAATTACTTTTTATTTTATTCCAATCAGACAATCCATTCAAAAGATATTACGAATTTAAAATGTAATTGGTATTAAAATGAATGATGGCCGCCAGCCGATATGTGTCGCACGACTCGCACGGCGAAACCGCAGGCAGGCGTACGTCACTCGCTCGAGGTCACGCGTTTTATACCTACGGCTCGGCCTATCTTCGAAGATATCGGCGACACAGGGCCGTCGCACTCTCGCGCGTTCACATAATATTGTGCGCTGTACGATTTTCGCGTTTAGTAAAAAATGCCGAAACCAAGTAACAATTGTGAAGTGCGTGGGTATAAAAGAAAAAAAAAACATTGAAAATCGTACCGCGATTAGATGCACGTATTATAATATTTTTTGTGTTTTTGATGTGTTAGATACCTATTTATTATTATACGTAATATATTTCCAAATACTTACTTTTTCAAATACTTATTCAAGTTTCTACCTGTTTATTTATATCGAGTAAAGAATGCTTAAACATTACTTTTGTTGTACGGGAGCCCATGTTTGATATAATACTTAATTTTTATTTAATTATTATTTATTCTGTGAAAATTTCAGCGTTCTAACTATCACGGTTTATAAGATACAGCCTAGTGACAGACATACAGCGGAGGCTTAGTAATAGGGCCCATTTTTACTTTTTAGGTACGGAAACCTAAAACATACATGTATTGTATATATAAATATTATGTAGGTACCTACTACGTACGCAGGTACTTATTTTTTCTAGTACCTACCCGTTGCTTTTTTTATAGTATCTATAGGGGACAAACGATCAGCCGGAGCCAAAAAGAAGTCCATTAAAATTCAAACTTTTTTATTATCTATTATTTATTCGTTTTCATTTGTGCTATGGATTATTCCATCTAAAAACATCTTTAGTTTCATACTGAATAATGTGTATACATCTATTAAACTAATTCACGAATAAAAATTATTAATATTTCACAATATATGTTAAATATTAATAAAATCATGTTACTACCAACCCTTGCGCATTTGTTTTATGACATGTTTGCACGTAAGGCATACAATCTGCATCTCTATGCGAGCGTAAATAAGGTGCATTTTTCTTCGCTGCGAACATGAGCGAGATTTTGTAGGTAATTATAGCGGTAGGTATTGACACTTTTGTATGGGAGTGAAGTATCTGTTAGGTTTATTAATCTGTGCCGCAGGGAAGGGGGGTGCACATCTATGAAGAAGGTTAGGTTAGGAAGTAGGAAAATAAATGTCCACCCGTGCGAAGCCGGGCGGGTCGCTAGTATTTTATATTCATAGATAGTGTATTAATTATATTTTAGTCTGAAAACGATTTGTTGTATGTGAGTAACGGGATCAGATTTACCCTTCCTTGAATGAGATTTTGCAAGGGTCAATAGATGTATAATGTAAACAACGTTTCAATATTTGCTATACCTGTTCCACACAAATAGTGATTCCATTTTATTTAAGTGGTACTGAATTATATTTATTTAAGGCAGTGACCAATGACAACAGGCACTGGATGGAAACAGGTTATTTTAAGGGATGACATGTCGCCAAAGACTCATTAAAATACCCCTACTTACGTCTTAAATTTGTCAATAGGTCAGTCCCTGGCGTGTTTCAGAAGGTACTAGGCGACACGCTACGCCATAAATATATTTTTGTCAGCACTATAGTAGTAAGCTGTTGTGCCACACTGCATGCTTGCATGCAACTCAATTAAGCTGGCACGACCGGGGAGGTACCTCTCGCTCACACGAGACCAGCGAAAAGTGACAGCAGTGCTGTCGCGTTTCGTGCGGTGTGTGAGTAACCGGTAAAATTTCTATGGGCGTCAGTAGTCATGAAAAAGGCTCCGACTGCTCGTTTGCCCCCTATGCCATACAAAAAAAACTATGGGCTTGCTTCTTTATGAAAAAAAAGAGATTTTGCATCATCATACAATAGATCTAATAGATATGTTATGTTGGATTTGATTGGTCGCAATTGCAATTAAGAAATAATTTATTATTCTTCATTCATGCAGAGAGATAATGGCGGAATCATTATGGTGAACTTCTTCCCTGACTTCGTGAAGTGCTCCCCGAATGCTACGTTGTCGGATGTTGCAGGTGAGATACAATTTAATATACAACTTTATAGTCTGTTGGATGCGGTGGCTATAGATTAATTTAAGATTCCGGACTAATTTTAGTGATGTACTATATACTGTGGATTTTCATCTTCTCGCGAGAACTGGAACTTCCAACAGGAAGTTACTATCCTAGTAACTTTGATACGTCTCTCATTTTAAGATTGAATAGAAATTTATTAAATTAATATTGGTGGCTTGAAGAGGTGGGAACTTCGCTTAAGGAAGTGTAAGGAGCTGAAATAAGAGTATTCAGAAAAATATATTCATATTTTTTGCAAGACTGAAGTTTCTTATTTTAAATCGTCCGTTCGTTATCATTATTTTCCACTCCAGTCAAGTTTTCACAACATTTACATATTTTTCACAAGTTTTGCAAATTAACACAAATATACATAAGCACTATATATTATTAACGTTACTAAAAATGCGGGAAGTCATAGTAGTGGCACGTAGACATATTTTTTTAATCATTTTGCATTGCTAATTAGTATTACCTTATTATCCGTTATTTTGTCACAAATGTATAAATGTACACAAAAACAAACATAAAACCTACTCTATATTTGAAATCAGTCAGAGATAAATTATAGTCAAGTAGATCAGTCATCTATATTTAGGATTACCATACGTCCGGATTAGTCCGAACATGTCTGGACACCTACCCCATTAATAAACATAGAATAGCTCTATCCAAGGAATAACTTAGTAATAAACTGACATCTGTCAAACTCCATGATAAAAAACACATAAAAAGTATGGAATTTGACAGATGTCAGTTTATTACTAGGTTATTACTTGGATATAGTTATTCCGTGTTTATTAATAAGGGGGCTAGACTTCTGTTTGGACTTGGTCCGTCCCTATATATCGCCCGACGGCGACGAGCGACTGTGCGTCCATGTCTACCTACTATGCCACTGTTTTTAAGTGGGTGGGTGGTTATAAAAAGCGTATCAAACCATTTACTTAATGATATATTTTGGTTCTAAAAAACGTCTGGACTTTTTTTGAACTGTCCAGCTGTTTGTAAGGACTTTTCAAATTTCGAAATGGTAACCTTACCTATAATGCGCTTTTTAAATTTCATCGTATTACATCCCGTAATGTTCGTATAATAACGAACCCAGAAACTTCAATGCTTTGTTCTCCTTTCTAGCGGCCGAAAGTTTGAAGATTCTCGTTTTGTTTTTCATAAACTTTTCTCGTTTGAGACTCATTGTTGAAAAATACACAGAATGTAGGTCATACTGTGTGGTTTCGTGAACATTTACGAATGTTGGTCACGACTATGTGCTGACAGCGATATGAGCGACGCGACGATTTGTCTGAACATTTGAAAACACGAAACGGTGCACTAATGATACTATAAATCGCCATTGTGTTTTTAATATCATTAGATTGTATATTTCATATTATATAAAATGTTGCATAATATCAAACATTTATCTATCATTGAAATGATAGAATGACATTGTTCAGAGAAATTGTCATCACTACCAACGTCCATAGACATCCGCATAGAGGTTTACATAGGTGCGATCTTTCCTTCTACACTTTTGAAAGGCCACCGAATCTTACTAACACCTACACGAACATTAAATTGAAATAGAAATAGAAATCTTTGATCAAGCACAACAAATACATGACACTGTTACAGGTTAAGAACTTAATTACATGTATTTTTTTTTTTTTATGGTATAGGGGGGCAAACGAGCAGTTGTAGTCATTTTCATGACTACCGACGCCCATAGACATCTGCATAGCGACTATACAAATGCGCTGCCCCCCTTTCTCCTCCCACCTCCATGGGCCACCGGCTACTTACACACCGCACGAAACGCGACAGCACAGCTGTCACTTCACGCCGGTCTCGTGTAAGCGAGAGGTACTTCCCCGGTCGTGCCGGCCCAATTCGGCTGCATGCAAGCATGCAGTGTGGCACTACCTCTTACTAAACTGTTATATAGCTGTTATATAACTGTTATATAGATATGTATAAAACATATCTATATAACATAGGTACGTATTTATAAAAAAACATAATATATCACATAATTTTAACTTATTATGTTATTCTGATATGAAAGCTATATTACTGTGAAGTTTCATGAAAATACGTTCAGTAGTTTTTGTGTGAAAGAGTAACAAACACACTCACAAACTTTCGCATTTATAATATTAGTAGGATTATGTATAGATAGGTATATTCCTAGAAACGCCGTTTGTGAGGAAAGTCACAAAAATGTCTGTTCTTCATGTTAAAGACACTTTTTCACATCATCTATGAGATATTGTACTTGGCGCTTTTTTAACGTGGGTGTTCCCAGTAGGGCCATTCCATGATCTATTGAGCTCCGGCTTATTTCAAACCTATTCGATAACAAAAAACAGCTTGTTAGAAGTGATTTCATACGTACAATTTCCCCTTACTTTAATCCTTCATATAATGAATTACGAAAAAATATTTATGAGTATTTATTTATAAACCTACTTGCAAATTTTTAGGTCCTGAAGCTTAGGCTTATTAGGTTGATCATAGTAGTTAGTAGAACGACTTAACTTTTGAATTAATCTTATCAAATCTTAAACAAGAATCTTAAACAAGAAGGTTCCTAGTTTGATTTCTAAGAAATTCTGAAGTTTTGTAATTGGTTTTCATTTAAATAATGTTTGATTTTGTAAATTATGATCATCTTAAAATGTGGAAGAAGTACAATGAGGCTAAACATGAGCCGACTTATTGTAGAACCTATCGCTGCAATACAAAACAGCCTCGTTTTGTAAAACGAATAGCTGTAATGTAATAAGTCATTTATACAATCTGACTTCCATTTTCAAATGCCATCCATGGATTTATGTCGAAATGACGGCCAAGTCCTACATAACCTGGGCGAGAATTGAACCCACAATCTTTATTAACTCAGCCTCCGTTTGTAACATGACAGTACCGGTCGTCTGCATGCTTTTTGAAAGTTCCGAATGGTTTAAAGGTAGGAGTAAAATAAAGAATAACAATAATTATCCTTCTATATGTGTGTGTGTGTGTGTGTGTGTGTGTGTGCGTGTGTGTGCGTTTAGGTGTGTCTCTCTATGTGACTCACTTGATAATATATATCTACGAAAAAGCTATGATAACACAATAATATTTGTAATGAAGAAGAAGACACCATTAAACCATATTTCATGTGCTATAAAACAACACTAGGAGAAGATAGTTTGTTATGCTCTAGTTACTTGTGGCGAGGGGGAAGAAACTGTGCCAAATGACACTAGTCACCGACATTTTAACAATGTGCCAAAAATATATGTAGGAGTAGCCTCTATTCCTTTCATGTAAAGTAATAAACACAATTGTGACGTTAAACTGAAAGAAAAGGACGTTATTCTTGAAAATTTAGTTGACGTTTTGAAACATTATTTTCATCTAGATGGGTTTTGTTGGCACAGCAGTATTATGGCTTACTAACATTTATAAATTAACTTATAACAACAAAAATGTAACTGGCTTTACTGAAAATTAACACCGCATTCAAAAGTTAAAAATAAACTTAATTGAACATTTAATCGTTTAAAATAATTTTGAAAAATGACTTAGCTTTGAAGTCGGTGCCAAGATAAAGGTAGGTTTATCTGCTTTTTTTGGTAACGCAACCTTTACTTACTCTACCCAGAAGCCAGGGTGGTCCAAACCAGGTACAGTGTCGAACTCGGCAATTGGAAGTCGCCCCTACCGACTAAACCCCTGCAGCTGCTATAGGTAATTTGGGGGCCCCGGATCTACAAGCAACAGGATCCCTTCAGCGATAGGCTGGCCTGGGTGAAAAGGCCAGACTTCTCCTTGGGAACTGTCCGGCTGCCTATGGATAGTGCCTACTCTAACGTTAGAAGCAATGGGGTCAGGTTTCCATCCTGACCACTGATCTCATTGCTCCGCCATCACGCCGGTCGTCCTAGTAAGATAAATACAGAGAGACGGGAGGAGGACCACCCAGCGCATTGCTCTTAATCAGGGCTTTCTCCCCAAGCCTTTCCAGTATAATCTTGGTGATCTTAGAGGCACGCCAGCCTCTTCCCACGACAAGGTAGCAGCATCTTCGGGAGGGGATTTCTTATCTGTTTGTCACAGCAACACAACCATTTGGCTCTAATGCACGTATAAATAGGTTAAGTAATTTTAGAGTACATCGCAGAGACATAATATAGTGACAGGAGATTCATAATATAAAAATATAAATGGCTATTTATAAACACTAGCAAGACGTTAACTTAATATTATCACAGTAGATTTGTAATAAAGCGAATTCCAAACTCATGTAAGCCAATACGCCTAAAGAGAGTAGGAAGATGTATTTAGTTCATGACGCCACTGGATGGACCGGTTGATGACATGAGACCGCTGTAAAAAGACAGCTAATCTGCCGTGTATGGTACAATATGTTAGTTTCGGTGTCCCGATGGGACATTGGGACAAAGACAAAAAGCATCAAACAAAGTACAAAATATTCAGATTAAAATTATTCTTTAATATTCTGCTCGTAAAAAATAAGCGATGCGCAAATGATGAGGGTTCTGTGAGATTGGCACGAAAGTATTTTATAAGGATTACTATTGTCTACCCATGCGGGAAAACAATACTCGTTCAAAAATATTTTTTATTCCTATTTATTATTGTTAAAGTATTTCAAGAGGTGCTGTCATGTCGTGAAAGTCAATTATTTAAACAATTAAATTTAATTAACTTGAAACATCATAATGTCATTGTTATGTTTTTGTCTGTTCTAACATAGTTGTATAACTGCAATCATAATAAAGGGGTTAACTTAACATTGATGTTTAACATTGTTATTTTAGTGAGCATAAATTAATAGTGTTATCATTAATAACGTTTATTTTAATATTTTAACGTATTCTATTTATTTAGAACACCAACACAATATACACTGTGACAATAATAGGTTGGTAACAAGTTAGTATAATGTTAGGATAAGTAATTTTCAAATTTGCGCTAATAAAACTGGGGACTAGAATTCCAAAATGAAAGGTTGAAAATATATACTTCACGACTGAGAGTAGTCTCAGACTGTCGTAATATAGATAGAAAATATCATAAAAATAGGTCACTGTGTTCGTAGGAGTTTAGAGAAACACCGTTACAAATCCTCATATAATTTAATTGTATATATATATATATATATATATATATATATTGTGTATGTGTATATATATATATATTTTTAAACGACTCTTAGTTCAATTTACATACAACATGCTTCCAAAATATGTTGTTGCAGTAAAAAGGATTTTAAAAAATGTAATCCCTAAAGGGCGAAATAGAAGTTAAAATTTTGCATGAAAGAATCGAAATTTCAGCGAATGATACCATTGGGAGCTGTTTTTATGCATGTATATAATAGATGCTATGTTTTAAACAAGTAACTTAGTTTTACTTGACGATCGTGTCCTCTCAATTGAGTTAGCGTTTGATCAGGAAATTCGACAAGTTATTTACTGACAATTGATGTCAAGCCCCTACATTAACTTTAGGAGTAAGTTTTACAATCGGACCCGTATCGAAACAGCTTGTAGTAGATCAATGAATATTCTTAGATAAACAGATGAGAAGACTTGATATTTTTATTTTCACTAGCTGTCCCGACAGACGTCCTGTCATAATTGCATACTCTGTTGCTTGTTGAGGAGCCACTCTGTTGAGAAATCTGGCCATTACACCGAAGCCAAAAAAAGGTTTCTAAATCATATCATCATCATTAAAGATAATTAAATTATATAGAACCCCAAATTTTGATAAGTGTAGTTATGACTTTCACCTTCAAGATGTTCATAGTTAACGCGAGGCTTTCACTAAATTATATAATTGTCCTAGCGGGATGACATATCTTACGTACGTGTTTCTAATATTGAATGCATCTTTATTTTTTATTACTATCTGTACCCCGCGCTTGTAACCCACGTAAAGCCTGATCCCAAGAGATCCATTCAGTTTTCCGAGGTTAAAAGTATTTTTATGTTATTCTTAGGACGCGTTATTATCCAAATTCGTTTAGTAAATGTCAGTTGAAAGAATAATAAAATATACTTTCGCATTTATTATAATAGTAGGTTTTTTTGGCGACGGTTATTTTGGTACCGAGTATGAAAGCCCTCTAAAACATAGGTTTTTTTTGGCGACGGTTATTTTGGTACCGAGTATGAAAGCCCTCTAAAACATGTTACACCGAATGCCACTTATAAAATCATGACAGTACTCGTAAGATAAATCAACATAACAAGAATGTGGCTTTGGTATTATAATATACCTGTGTCAGTCATGATTATTTTTTTTTTCATTATTGAAATCGTTGTTATATCTTTACTTTGTTGTATGTTTGTTATATCTGTGTGCTACACTGAAAATGTATCATTTTGTAACTTGTCTGTATTGTCAGCCACGGGCATTTTATCTTCCATATAATGAAATATTTTTTACAAAAGAACTTTCAACAAATAATGAAATTTCGGCTCCATATCACGGGAATATTCTGAAAAGCTGACATATTCATTTCATGAAATTTTGAATGTTCAAATTCACTTTTTTTCACATCGTTATACACTGTCACTAGTTTTATATTTCAAAAAACATTGAATAATAAAAATCATGTAATGGATATTTATTATATATGAAACTAGTCCGCGTCGGCTTACGAAACTACTTGTAACGAAAATTCAATATTAAAAAAACTGGACAGCTAAAATATTATATTATGAGAATCGGCAAATACGCTAACAGATGTGTAGATCGATGGATGTAGGTTTTTGATTGACTTATTACTGCAGGCGCTTATAAAGTATCAGGCTAAATTACCTCAGGTTGACTTCAAACTATATAAAATTAACTTCAACAACCTGATACTTATCGATATTGTTTTAGTGTACTGAAGATAATCGGGATGAAAGATTTGGCAAAACACAAAAACTTGTAGAACCAATTTTGTCTATCAAATACCCGACTCAGTGACCCGAAGTAAGTCTTGGCCTCCGACAAGAGAGTGTGCCACTTTCCTCTATCCTGCGCGATTTCCCGCCAGCTTTCGTCAACTAAAAGGTGCTGGTGTCTATCAAATGCAAAAATAATAATAAAACCTTAGTGATAGATCATAGAGTAAAGCCAATATGCTTTATTAGGTGTATTAGTAAAATTTTCACATACAGAGACTATACTATATATATGACATCGTAATTTGTCGAATATATTTCCGCCTTCATTTCTTCTGCAAGTCAAGAGGTTGTTATGCACCTCTGGACAACTATTCCTATTTCAAAACAGTGCAAAGGGTGAGGTTTCCACCCTTGTATGTTCTCGAATAGGTCCTTCTGCTTTGTAGTATCTTCGCACTAAAGGATTAAAAAGAGAAGATCTCTCTTTTTAAATAGGTTCGGTCTAGACCACTGGGTTCACCTAGGGTTGCTTAGTCTTACCTCAATTATTAGGCTTGAACCTTAGGTGAGGTGATAGCGTAAGTCTAGTGGCAAGCAGGTTCAGCTATATCCGTATCAGCATTATTGTACGGATTTATTCTTCCAACAGTAATAATTTATTTATTCTTTGAATATTATCTCATATATCACAATGAATATCTGGATGACCGAGCTTTGCTCGATAGTTATTTACATACGAATTACTTAATAACTACTAATGAACTACTAACTAATTCATGAAAGAGAAATAAAAAAGGACGAAAATAAAAAATGAAACACAAAAGTGACTGTGGATTCGATCCTTGTATCTCTCGCGTCGGAGGCTGTTGCCCTCTCAACTGAACGTTGACACCTAGGAAGTGATGGTGAATATGTGAAATTTACCTACGTATTCTAATGATAGGTACCTACCTATTGTGGCATATAATATTCAATTGCCGTAAAATATCGATAAAAAGCGTTTTCTAAAAAAAAGCGTATTCATTTTTTAAATAAAGTACTTACTTGCATTACGGGAGTCAGATTATGCCAATATTTTAAAGAGGAAACATTTGTATGTATGTATGTTTATAGTATTTTCACACAAAAACTACCCAAAACATATAAACAATTGTTTAAGATCCAAGCTACATCTTCACTGAGTGGTATAAATTAAATTACATTTACAAAAATATAGGGATCCCTAATAATGTAACCCAATAGGTGTGAAAAAATTTGTCATAAAAAATCTTTCTTTCAGCGCGCTCTGGAAACTATTGATGATAAAACAAATAAATGTGGTACAGTATTATAGAACGTGCCAATATCAAAAACGACTGCGAACTACTCCTAATGCCACTATTATACATATTTACTATATTACATTTTAAGTAAAAAAGCACAAAAGTGCCGACAATATTCAAACTATTTTTATCTACACTAATGTTGTAACATTCTACTTATGTTTTCAATACTTGACTTATAATGACTACTGTTATAGCTCAGACAACAAAAAACTCAATTGACATTTTATTTTAGTATCCAAATCGATATCGAAAAATCTCATTATAACACTGTGTGAGAGCGAGAGAGAGAGAGAGAATGATGAGACAGCCTTATTTCAAAATTCTTACCAGCGCGCGCTCGCTCCTGATTGGCCGCGCGCTGCAGCTGCACTGTCATTGGTTCAATGCCAGCTTGCAAAGGATTTGCGAGAAAGAGACAAAGCTCTACAAAAACATGAAAGCAAACATGGACGCCACAGACAACGAATAATCTACTGTTTAGAAATTTAAAAGTAAAGTCATGTGATTTTTTCACATTATATTTCAACATTGAAGCTAGTATTTTATTAACATTGAATTATAAAAAGTATATATTTACGCGCCGCAATTTTTGCAATGAAATTAAAGTATTTAATAAAAATATTTATCTTCAAAGAACATTACATTTTAAATCGTCGGTAAAGCAGTCGTCGCCACGTCGGTCAAACAGTCGCCGGTCTGACTTGACTAATTCTATTATTCAGTATTAGCGAAAATCAAATAGTTTTAGAATTAATATGATTAATATTATAAAATAAATACATATTATTATATAAAAGTTGAACAGACGAGATACTGTAAAGTTAAATATTACAAAATATTGATATATTGTATTAGAGTAAACAACAAAGTTTTGTGTTTAATATTAAGTATAACAACTTGAATATGTTTTAGCAAGTTTTAGTGTTAATACCGGTGTGGACAAGTGTTATTAAGATAATCTTAATGTTTGTACCATAACTGTTCGTGATGTGTAATAAAAAGAAAGAAATACTAAAAGTTTCCAACGTATATTCACGAATTGTAGTACAATGATTTTGAAATGGTTTTTAAGATGTTCAACGCGTACAAAATGTTAACGAATTGATGGCTTGTCTGTGAAGCTTGCCGCGTTGCACCTAGGTGGGGCGCGCCCGGCGCCGTCCGCTGCAACTTCTCTCTAATTTGTGTTCTTGTTGGTGTTGGATAGATGGCGGGACACGTAACATACCCGGCGCCTTGAAAGACAGGTCTTTCAAAATGTGAAGACAAATTCAACACACAATATAAAACGTTACTATGCCAACAAACTTGACAATAATGTGAGAACATCGTCTGACGGGTCCACTAGTATGAAATAAATTGATATTATTAGGTTGGGCGGCTGTTTGTTGCTCGGTCATCGCATGATACAGGCAGTGGACATATTTTTGAAAATGCGCGTCTTACGACTCCGTTGGATGTCCTAATGTCAGCAACTCTGGAAACGCCATCTTTGCCTGGAAACAGTCGCATAATTTTTCCTAACTTCCAATTAAGAGGCGGTTGATGATCATCTTTGATAAGGACTAGTGCATCCATTGAAATATCTCCCTTTTGTCCTGTCCATTTGGTTCTTTTTTGTAAGTCAGAAACGTATTCTTTTGCCCATCTCTGCCAGAAGTGTTGGCGTAGTTGCTCCACTCGATCATAACGGGCGAGACGCGTGCAGGGAGTTACGGTCAAATCTGCATGCAAGGGTGCAGTAATAGGCCGGCCAATCAGAAAATGTCCTGGAGTAAGGGCCTGGAAATCATCAGGATCTGTGGACATGGAATACATGGGACGGGAGTTTAGGACGGCTTCAATTTGCGTTAAAAACCGTGATCAACTCCTCGTACGTTAGTCTAGCATTGCCGACAATCCGACGCAAATGGTACTTACAAGCTTTAACTCCTGCCTCCCATAACCCACCAAAGTGAGGGGCGTATGGAGGAATGAATGTAAATTTTATATTATTACTACTTGAAAATTCTAGAATGTCATTTGAGCTTTGAAATACATTTTTTTAACAATTCTCTCTCTGCTCCGATGAAATTTTTACCATTATCTGAAAAAAGTTGATGTGGGATACCACGACGAGAAATGAAACGTTTAAGTGCCATTATATAATCCTGTGTGGATAATCCACCAACTAATTCTAGATGAATTGCGCGTGTTGAGAAACATATAAACAAACAAATGTAATTTTTAATCAATTGAGCGCCCCTGCCCTTTTTTT
>LUGF01004436.1:68944-80376 GCA_001625245.1 Calycopis cecrops | reverse complement strand
CGTGTTTTGAAATAATAGTTAACTTTGCAAAAATATTTTTAATTTATTGTAAAATTATTGATGCTAATTTATTTATAAACAAAATCTAATCCAGATGTAACAATGTGCTTTCCGCATGAAGAACAAAAATATTATTATCTTTACAACTCACAAAATTAGAATAATCTTAATATTCTATTTAATAACATCTTGCTCTTTATTTGAAATATGTACAAATATTTTTTTCCAACAGCTAGTTAGAAATAATTAGAAAATAACATACCTTATATGGCGACACTACAAACATGTTTATTTTTTTTTAGAACACTTCCACTACATCAAGAGGCTCGTTGGTGCTGACTATGTGGGAATTGGTGGTGATTTCGACGGTGTGAACAAGTATGTATATATTTTTGTAAACAATTTTAACCTTAATGCCACTGCTAATTAAAGCTACTGAGGTGGTTTTTACTTTAAGTATCTAATCTAGTAGTTACTTCAGTAGTTTGAGCATCTTTTTCAGTACGTATAATATGCCCGCGAGATATATTATATTAAAAATAAAATATGTCATATTTAAAAATAAAAAATGGAGACGACTTAATATGCCCGCGAGATATATTATATTAAAAATAAAATATGTCATATTTAAAAAGAAAAATGGAGACGACTTGTGGGTCGACAATGTAGGAAATTCGTCTAAAATGACTATCTTCGTGCAGTGGTAGGTAATTGATTGCATTTCCGTTGCAATCAGCCCGGTACAGTAGAGGGGAGGATGCATAAAAGTGAGGGTAACATGTAGGCATTCTCGTGTCACAATGTTAGTTACCCCGCTCCACCGATACGGCTAAACCCATTCCCATGAAATTTTGTATGCATATCGGGTAGGTCTGAGAATCCTCCAATATTTATTTTTCATCTCGATATTTCCACGGGATCGAAACTTACGCGGGTGAAACCGCGGAGCGCGGCTAGTGATATATAAGTATTATTATCCGCAAAGTATCTCGCGATTAAAGTGCCGATTAGCGTTTTAGCAATAACAGTCAAGTAATGAATAGTCACATAATACTTTAAAATTTTTTAAATCCGGGCAGGATTTTAAAAAATCTTTTAAATCTTTTACATAAAAACCTCGTGTCACAGAGATATTTTGTTTAAACTTTCCATCATTTTTTATTATTCTGTATATTATACTTGTTAAATCGTAAAGTATATCATGACTTTAATCCAGATCCTGATTTCAATGGGATCAAAACATACGCAGATTAAACCGCGGGGAGCAGTTAGGATCCTATATGTTCCTGATCCTGAGTAATTTGAACATACAATGTAGACCACGTTGGTGGGAGTAATATCAGTGTTAACGGTCCGGTTACATTGTATATCGTAAGCGATATTGGCGAAATATGCATACCTATATTTTATCGATATAGCTTACCGACTAACTATACATCTTGCCAAAATGCTGCATTGTTTTTGTGACTATTTTTTACATGATTATTTATCGTAATAGTTGCAATGAAGCCGAATTGCCTGATACGAGGGGAACCCATCTGACACGATAACGTTGCAAATAAAAAGAGTGTTGCCTAAGAGTGGTGGCATAGTTAACATACGTAGGTCAATTTCGCAAAAACCTCGTAGGTGTCAACAGATCAGATGGGAGGGCAATAGCATCCGACGCAAGAGCTAGAAGGATCGAATTCACTTTTCTTTTTTCATTTTTTTATTTCCGTCCTTTTTTATTCTTCTTTCATTAAGTAATTCGTATGTAAATAAATACCGAGCAAAGCTCAGCCATCCAGATATTACTGTGTTTATACACTGCATACAGAGTTTCGCTATTTATTGGTACATTAGAGGGAACCTGTCTAAAATTATGCAATGTAATTTTATACAATTAGTCTTTTACTATTTAGTTGTAAGTTACTACCTCTAAACCAATTTCGCCGAGGTAGATAGTCTTCTCTCAATGATGCTATTGAGTATCATTGAAAGACAACTACTTACCTCATTAAAAATTTTAAATGGCTTAATATTCACTGTGAGAAAGTCTACTTTATTTTATAGGTCAAGTAATCGCTTTTCTCATTTAATAGTAATTTGAATATTTGTTTTATGGAATGATAGTTATAACTTTTAGATAAATAATTACACCACAGTTCAGTCTCTAGGAAAGTAATTAAATTTTAAAATTCTAGTAACGCGTAAAGTAAAAAACTAATCAGTGACTATTGTTAATATAAATATAGAATATGAACGGACTATTAAATGACCTATCTTTAAAACACATCAGCATTTGTGTCGAAAATTTCACTGACAGTTCAGCCAACATGTTTTGGCGCTATGGACGATATAGCGACAGATTTTGCGGAAATTTGTGACTAGTTCAATCAGTATTTATATCTCACTTTATCGCCGTTTATTTACTATTATTTACTAGCTGTGCCCAACCGTTCCACTTGTATACAATGTATTCCAAGAGAACCATTTGTTATTTTTGAAAGTATAAAAAAACTAGCTGCTACCTGCGGTTTCTCTCGTGTGGTAGTGAGATATTTTTTGCGATAAATAGGAACCGATGGCACTCTTCAGTCCTTCTACTATCTCCATACTAAATATCACATCGAACCCTTCACCCGATTTGATGTAAAGGAAGGACAAACAAACAAACAAACTCGCATTTATAATATTAGTATTATATATTTGTGTTATTTCAAATTGAAATGTTTGTATCAGAGTTTCTCAAGATTATTAGATAGTACAAATTTGGTTACATAGAAAGTAGTCTAATTTAAGAATTATTTACAGGGTGCCCCGTGGCTTGGAGGACGTTTCGAGGTACCCGGAGCTGTTTGCTGAATTATTGCGCAGTAGACAATGGAGCGTGCAAGAGCTGAAGAACTTGGCTGGTTTGAATTTGCTTAGAGTGATGAGACGAGTGGAGAAGGTATCATTTATTGATATAAAATTATTAATAATATGTTATTGTTTCTCTATTAATTTATATATTTCATATTTTAAAATCAACATCAATCATCAAATCAATCCTGGGCCTTTATTATAAAATAAAATTTCAGTAGAATTCTTATTTATTATGTACATATTAGTGTAAAATGTGCAAGGAGTACATATATGTAGTTAAAAATCATATTTCTTGAAAATAATATAAAGCCTTTTATGAGATTTCTAATGCTTAGAAGTCTTTCTAACGCGTAGTCTCATATTTGCTTCAGGGTTAATTTGTGTTTGATAAAACTCAGAAAGCCTTCGTTATTGAAGGACAGAGATAAGTTGTCATGGCATAAATTTAGGGAGGCAAAAGAAGAACTTAAAAGTTAAAAAAAAAATATTTTACGCTACCTCTGTTTTTTTGTTGGAGGCCTCTTCTAGATCTCAGATAAGATATAACTGACATTTATGTGCGATCCAAAATATTATCAATTTTTTGAAGTTCTTCTTTTATTGTTAAACATCTTAATGTTATCAATGCCAAAAATTTACTTAATGTGGTTAATCATGCTTACTTAATTCGGAAACAGTATTGAGCTAAAAATAATGTATAGTTTCTCTTCACACAATGAAGATTTGGCAGTTTTGCAAACTCTTTGGAAATATTAAACCATTTACAACTTATCAAAAACAAATGGCACAGGTTCGCGATGAAATGCGCACCAGCGGCTACGAACCAGAAGAGCATCTCGATTCACCCTATGACAACGGCAACTGCACCAGCAACGCTTTCTATACGGAAGAGTACTAAAATCCTTGAAAGCCTTACTATAGTTCACATAACTCTGTCAGATACGGCATATATTCGCTCATTGATTGTGTTTTTAGACCAAAGTAAAATATTTGAATATAGTTTATTATTTACTAATCAATCTCATTTTATAGAATCTTTTAAAGAAAATTTAATTTTTAAACATAAACATATAAAATATATTGAATACGCTCTAAAATTGTACCATTTTAATAGTCAAACTGTTTAATAAGTTTTGCGTGAGTTCAGATTACGGCGATTAAAAATATATTTGACAGAGTCGCATGAACTATTAAATAGCTCTTTAAGGTTCTGTTATTTCATGGATCACAACAAACCACACACGTGCGGTGAAATACAGGGATGTGGATTTAGTATTTAATGTCGCTCGTGACAAGGAAACAGCTACACTTAGCTCCGTTCACACTACTATATTAGCGTTGTTTGTGAAATAACAGACCGTTTGGTAGCATTCTTATACCGGAACTCGACTTATAATAGTGTCATCTCAATTTATGTATGAAATATTTAGAAGTATTCCATTACCTCGATATTACGTCACTCGTATAAAAGAGTTGATGATTATTGTAGTAAAACCATAATATAAGCCTGTCTCATTTAAAGTGTAATTTTTTTTTATTGACATACTGTAAAAGAAATGTCAAAACAACCAACTGTTATTTGGATACCAGTCGAACATAGAGTCCGCGCCACGCCTGAAGTCTTCTGACAAAATTTGAACTAAATCTGATGAGTATGCCAATTTGTTGGTTGTCAACAGTGTTTTCGTTATGAGTGTCATGCGTACGCATGACAGGCAAATTTTAGAGTTGCAAATGTAAATGCTAAATTAAGGGGCTAAGTTTTCTTGTTGTTTCCTATTTTATTTGGAAGTCAATCACTTGACAATTTATTCAAAGTTCAAGCTTAATAACAGCAGAAAACGCCTTCAGAAGTAATTCTATGATTTAGAGAATAGATTTATGGAACAATACTTTAACTTTTTAAACCAATTTTTAAAATTTAACTTATTTTATAATAAATTTTATCTTGAAATGAGACAGTCTTAACTCATATTCTATAATCAAATAAAATAATTAATGTTATCAGTGTAGTAGTTGCATGATAGATGTTCTGTGGAAAAAGCACTCATTTCATCTTTATGGTGACTCATTTCTGTCACATATCACCTTTCTTCAATTTATTCACTGACTGTTATTATTTCTTACTATCTTTAAATTTAAAATTGAATAAAACTGTATTTGCTTTATTTTTCTTGGCGTAAGTGGTAATATCTTGTGATGGGGGTTCTTATATTTTTACATGTCGATGAAATTTATAATCTAACGACTGTTTTCTACTATCTAGTGTAATTGAATGCATAATGCATTCATAAATAAAATTTTTATACTTCAATGTAGGAAAAGACAGGCTTTTTAAAAAAAATGTAGATACCGGTTCTTTATGAAAAACTTTCAGCATCAATTTAAATAAGAAATCGAATATTTTTTTCTGCTAAATAAGTACTATATTCAATTATTTAGATTTTTTTGTGAAATTTGAGTCATTAGCATATTATACATATTATTATTAACACAATATTTATTACCATAACTTTTGTTTTAACTCTAATTTACTTAAGTAAATTATGTACTCATTATATTTATAATTCATCGTTCAAATATTCTATAAACTATATTTTTATACGAGCCTCTCTTTTCTATACATTTTTTTAAATAATATAATAAAAATGAATTTAAAAATTGGTGATAAATTGGGCTCGTTTGATAAATTTATATTTTAATATCCCTAAGTGATAAATTCAAAAAATGCTTTCAACGGGCAGCATTCGGACTGGTGATATTGTATTTGTCTTGCGTAACGAGAACCAATACGTCAAATTGAGTGATTGCCACTATTCTCTGAAAGACAAACAACGTAACCAGTCCTATTGTTGCTACGCGTGAAAAATAGAAAGCATTATTTACACCTATGGTATAAATAAAACGAGGTAGGTAGCGAATAAAATTTAAAACAATTAGAAATTATAGATTTTTTTATGCAGTGAAATGTTTTTGCAATAATTTAATATTTTCTTTTAAAAATTTTATAAAAATGATTATTGAGGCTAGGTAGCGATATATTATTTATATATTTATATATACTTGAAAAAATCTAATCCTTTAAACAAAAAATATTAATTTATCATAATTGTATTTACTCAAACTTGTTTTATTTATAATATAATTTTCTTGATATGAAAATTCTTAAGCTTTCGTATATATAGCTTATTTTAGCAAATACTAATTCTAGCCTCGAAAATAGCAGTAATTTATTTATTTATTTATAATTTTACGTTTTTAACGATTTTATTATTTTATTAAATATTTACTATAACTATACCTGGATTAGCATTAAAATACTATGTTTTATTATTATTATTAATATATTATTTAAAAAATCTGAAGTTATTTGTTTTAAGAAATTTATTATTATTTATTACTTACTGCAAACACGACGCTTTAACTTATTCTTAGAACATGTGACACGATAAAATTTAATGTAATCAGAATTGAGCTAAAAATAGAATTCAAACTTTTATAAATAATCCAAGACAATATTTAAAAGCATGTTAATTTTTTGTTTGATCATTAAATTACATGCAAAGAAAATACGAATTAAAATCAATCTATAAATTATACTAAATCATTTAAACGACTACTTTTAAATATGACGACGACTGAAAATTTTTGAACCTTTAATATGTCTATCAAAACTGTTATCTAAGATCTGCCTGTTATTTTGTGATTCGTTTAGAATAATATTTTATTATGAATGTCTTCTTGCACGTAAGCAAAATAATAAGTGTTTTCTTGAAATAAATACTTAACCTCTGAGCTGTTCTTTATTTTTTCCTTATCATTTTAATTATAACTTATTTAAGCACTAATAAAAGATGATCATCAATCAAGAAGTATCATATTTAAAAGCGATGACCGTGCTATCCCGTTTCATGTGGTTAGTCAGTAGCCAGTGGTTCATTAGTGTGGTGGTGTGGCTTCGATTACACATTTATCTTCCTATGCTAATTAAGATTTTAGCATCATCCTAATTTGTTGTAAATACTGTTAGGTACACTTTTTTATAGCATAGGAGGCAAACGAGCAGTTGGGTCACTTGAAGTAAAGTGATCACCAATACCCACAGACATCCGTAACACCAGAGGTCTAACAGATATGTTGCCGACCTTTGAGCAAAGAGCTCTTTTCTTACTTTTTAAGGTACACTTGATGAATATGGCATGGATCCCCAGGACGTTCAAAAACACGCGCAAATCGAAAATGGCTTTGATAGTATCCCTTCTCCAATTGTCTTAGAGTATACCGAAGCATTAGTGCAGTAGAGTTTGAATTGCACTGGCTCTACCCATGAGATAACCCTCGCCCACATGACACAGCAAAGTAACATCTATTCTACCGTGTTTCGTGCTGTCCTTAAATGGGACACTTAGGGTACGCTCAGATGACAAGCGTTCAACGCGCGATTAACGCGCGCAAAATTTTTGTATAGTGTTCACATGACACGCGCCTGTCAGGCTTTGAACGCGCGTGGTCGCGGCCGCCATAGATTTCAGTAGAGTACTACATTTGCCGTAGATGAACGTAGAAACAGTTTTAGAGGTAATTTTATACCGACGGCTAAACCGACGCGACAGAAGACGGAGATATTGGGTCCACCCAATGTTGTCTCTTTAAGTTCTTGTCAGAATAATCACGATTTGTCATGTGCCATATCGCAGGACGTTTCCCTATTTCATCTATAAACAACTCCGTATTAAAACTTCGTTTTCTATTTGCGCTCAATGTGAACGGTAATATAAAAAACCAACGATCTCAAAGCGTGCGTTGACGCGCGCTGACTACAGTCGAGCGTAGCGCAGCGTTCAACGCGTGCTTTATTAAAACGCGCGTTAGCATGTGCACGATCTGAGTAAAAAGTAACTAGTTGTAAACGCGCGTTATACAAATGCGCGTTGAACGCTTGTCATCTGAACGTACCCTAAGGGTACGCGCGTTCAAAGCCTGACAAGCGCGTATCATGTGAACACTATACAAAAATTTAGCGCGCGTTCAACGCGCGTTGAACGCCTGTCATCTGAACGTACCCTTAGTTTATCTAAAAAGGCTGACCAAAAAGAGAGCAACACTTCTCTACAGCAATCATGTACCATGATTATGAGTAGCTGTTCATGAAAAGTCTTAAACCGCCGGTTTCGCCATATACTATAAACCAATTTGACGGAAATAAACGTAGTGATGATTATTTTAAACAACTACTTTGTTCATTAAAGAAGGAAAAGGTAATAAACTTTTACCCTTACCATTTAATATCGAATGCAATCACTACCGGGTATTTCGTAAGCATGGAACTTTTATTCGAATCTGAATGAAATTGATTCTATCAATAGTAAATTTTTCATCACTGTTATACAAAATAAACGCTTTCATGAATAATGAATAGCTATTTATTCGAGGGTCTGATACCCTACTTTTTACGTATAACATAATATTATTAATGACATAGCATAGTAGAGTTACAGGTTTTTCCTTTTCCCTTTCATTTCAGCTTATTTTAAAGAATATGTCTAGTCGTATTGATTAGACATATGGGTGGGGGCGACACATGGGTTATGTTTATTTATGCCAACGCATTATGTAGATGCTACGGACTGTGATGGACTATAATTACATTATGTGAATCATCATCATCATCATCTCAGCCACAGGACGTCCGCTGCTGAACATAGGCCCCATAGATTTTCAAATCGACCGATCAGACGCAACCTGCATCCATCGGCTCCTGCGGGCTGCGGCTTCTTCAGGTCGTCTGACCATCTAGTGGGGGGACGCCCTATGCTGCGCTTTCCGTGACGTGGTCTCCACTTCAGAACCTTTCTGTCCCAACGGCCATCGGTTCTTCGTGCTATGTGCCCCGCCCACTGCTACTTCAACTTGCTAATCCGTTAGCGATATCGTCGACTTTAGTTCGTCTGCGGATCTCCTCATTTCTGATTTGATCACGCAGAGAAATGCCGAGCATCGCCCTCTCCATAGCTCGTTGAGCGACCTTGAGCTTTCTTATGAGGCCTATAGTTAAGGACCACGTCTCTGTACCGTATGTTATCACTGGCAACACACATTGGTTATAGACCTTTGATTTTAAGCACTGAGGTATTTTGGACGAGAATACGCTGCGTAGTTTCCCGGAAGCTGCTTGGATTCGTCGATTAACCTCTTTCTCAAAGTTAGACCTACCTAGTCGGACTACTTGTCCAAGGTAGATATATTCGTCAACAACTTCGAAAACGGAGTTCCCAACAGAGATTTCGGTGGGTACAACATGGACATTAGCCATGGTTATTGTCTTGTCCACGTTCATTTTAAGACCCACTTGTTGGGAAACTTCGTTGAGGTTAGAGAGCATTATACCTAGGTCTTCCATTGTCTCCGCCAGGACCACAATATCGTCGGCAAATCGAAGGTGAGTGATGTACTCGCCATTAATATTGATGCCTAGTCTTTTCCATTCCAGAAGCTTGAGGGCGTCTTCCAAGGTAGTAGTGAATAGTTTCGGGGATATTACATCGCCCTGTCTCACACCTCTCTGCAATGGAATCGCCCTCGTGCGCTGGTCATGTACTCGGACGGACGTTGTGGCGTTTTCATACAAAAACTTCAACACCTCGATATTCCTGTAGTCAATGCGGCAACGCTGGAGAGACCTTAGGACCGCCCATGTTTCGATCGAATTGAGGGCTTTCTCATAGTCCACAAACGCCAAGCAAAGTGGCAAGTTATACTCTTCAGTCTTCTGTATAATCTGCCGCAGCGTATGTATGTGGTCTATGGTACTGAAACCTTTTCGGAAACCGGCTTGTTCGGAAGGCTGGAAGTCATCGAGCTTGTGTTCGAGACGATTTGTGATGACCCTTGAAAACAGCTTATAAACATGTCTCAGAAGCGTGATGGGCCTATAGTTCTTCAATAAGGTCTTATCGTCTTTTTTGAAGAAAAGTACCACCTCGCTGCTGTTCCATGTTTCTGGCGTTTTTCCCTCGAGCAGGACAAGATTGAAGAGCTTCTGAAGGACCTTTAGTATCGGCGTTCCGCCCGCTTTCAGAAGCTCTGATGTAATTCCATCTTCGCCTGGTGCCTTGTTGTTTTTTAGCTGTTTTAGGGCCACTCTGATCTCGTACAGGCTGATGTCCGGGATATCTTCGGTATAGTGTCGCGTAAGTTTTGACCGTGGATCGTTGGTCATGCTGGTTATAGGTAAAGCTACCGAGGTATATAACTGTCCATAGAACCTCTCTATGTCCCCTAACACCTCTGACTTCGTCGACACCACATTGCTTTCACTCGTCTTCAGCTTTGTCAACTGGCTTTGCCCAATAGATTTATGTTTTGCAAAGACATTGCCTGCCCCTGTTCCGCTCTATCGTTTCCTTAACCTTTTCAGTGGTATAGGATCAAATATCGCGACGCAGGGACTTCAAAATTTGTCTATTTACATGCCTATACGACTCAGCCTTGACGGAGGTTTGAAGAGACATGTCGCGTCGTCTTGTCATAAGGTTCCGGGTATGATCCGAGAGTTTTTGAGGTCTATTTTGCGGCCGGGTTTGAAAAACTTTTTCCCAACCGCTTGGACAGCTTCTACCAGTCCATTATTTATTTCGTCCACCGAAACGCAGCTTTCCAGGCAATCGAAGCGGTTTTTAAGTTCGAGTTGAAAGCTCTTGAGGTTTTAAATATGTGCATGTGTAGGTCGGAGCGTAGACTTCACCAGTCCAGATCTCTCGGTCTTCATATCAATATTCAACGTGCCTCTCACCATTCTGTGATCACTACCGGTTTTCACCCTGGTGATCACCGAGACATCGTTGAATATTTGTCTCTTGGTGGACATGATGAAGTCGATCTCATTTTTTGTGGAGCCATCGGGACTTATCCAGGTCCTTTTCTCTTGTGGTGGCTTCTGGAAGAAAGAGTTCATCGAAAAGAGTTCGTCTTTCTCCAGAAAGTCTGCCAACCTTTGTCCGCGTTCGTTCCGTTGCCCATATCCAAATTGCCCCACTCTCAAGTCATCATCACCTCTCTTGCCCAGCTTTGCGTTAAAATCCCCCATAACCACTGTGTAGTGTGATTTAAAGGTATGTATGGCTCTACTGATATCCTCATACATAACTTCCACCTCATCATCTGAGTATGCCGAGGTCGGAGCATATACCTGTATCACCTTCAGCAAATATCTTTTAGATATTCTGAGTATAAGGTATGCTACCCTGTTCGACACACTGTCGATGGTCACAATGTTGTTTAGGAGGGATTTGTGGACAATGAACCCGACATCACCTTGGGACAGTTGGTCGCCCTCCCGGTAATTGATAATACTCAAATCCGGCAATTTTTACCTCCCGGTAAAAATTGCCGGATTTGAGTATTATCGTTTCGTCGCCTTCTCTTCGGACCTCAGATAATCCCATAATACGCCAGCGCAATTTGTTCATTTCTTCTTCCAGCTCTATTAACTTCTCGTTAGTCCTCAATGTGCGTACGTTGTGTGTTACCAGGGCCAGTTGTCGTTGTGGGTGGTAGCCGGATCGCCTCCGGGGATTCTTAGC
>LUGF01004436.1:31521-65074 GCA_001625245.1 Calycopis cecrops | reverse complement strand
ATTTGTAGCATGGAAACTCCATACTACAGTATCCTGAAAATGATAGGTTAAATATTATGTGGTTTCATTTAATGCCTCTCGTTTTTATAAAATAAAATAACCTTATTTAATTACATCATCAATGAAAAGAGAATGTTATTTCATTGAAGAAATGTGTTTAAAAAGTACATAATGTGCAAAAAATTATAATGTTTCTATAGCATTACAGCGATGGACCTCTGACCTAATTTTGCACCGACACTTAAGCACGCAACTAGTTAACACTTCAATGGCTAGTTCTGGGAAATTTTAAATGTGTCAATGGTGCAACCCTCGCCTAACACAATAAATATAAACATAAAACATTATTATTCAAGTCTTAATAATTATTTTATGTGCGATGGTACCTATAGTTGCTAACTTTAATTTATGTAGTCTTGACCATAGACTTAATAAAAAGTATGTTCTCAACAGTGAAATGAAGCCAGTTTTTTGACAACTGCAATACATGTGTGCGCTTAGTGAGAGTTGCCGTGTAGTAAAAACTTATTACATACGTTAAATACATACGTTAGCATTTTCTTTCAACCCATTCACTGCGTCGCGTCGTCCGAAAACTCGATTCCTTTTACGATGCGAGTAAGTGTAGAAAGAAGAAACAAGTTTGGATTTATAGGTACTTAAATCTAATAACAGAAACTTCGCGATATACTGGTATCTTATATTTCGAGACGTGTACAGGTTACAGGTTGCGCGACCGACTGACTGCTATGCGCTTGCATTCATTAATAAATACATGAAACTTACATTAGTGTGTGTTACTCAAGTGTGCATGATGTCAGCAATATTCATGCCCCTATAATATTCCCCCCCTTTTTGAAAAAAAATAAAAAATAAAAGAAATAATGAAACATCATTATCACATTATACATCCTTTAGCAAAGTCGGTTATGAGAAATACAACAGTAACCGTTCTCTTATCATGCACAGATATAATTACGTGTTCGGATTGCACCTGGCCGTGCTATTTGATACGAACAACGTGACTACTGCGAATGCTACTGGTGAGAACTCTGCATACACTATAAATCACACAGCATCATCACAATTAATAACTATTATACACTTAGTTACACTGTATTACGACACTATATATAGAGTTAAAGTGTGCATTATATGCGTACATAAACTTTTAGGTGAACACGTGCATAGACGTAATTTTAGGCGTAGTTGATGGTAGCGGGTTGTTGAGCATTTTTGTCAACCGAGGTCATCGACACTGCTGAAGAGAGTTCCTTACGTATCCACCGCTTAGTTCCTCTATGACATCTTTTGCAAATTAGGCGAGCTGCTATAATTAATGAAATCACCACCAGGCTCCCTATTGCGGCTCCATAAAATTCGACTTTCTGTTCCAAAGAACTTTGGTTTGCAGAGTTAGCACCATTTTGGGCAATTATTATTTCTTCTTCTTTACTGTATGATTTACCCATTTTATGTAGTTTTTGTAGCAGGTGGCTACTCCGTATTTGAGACAAATTTCAGCGCGTTTTCGAGAAAAAGGTCTTGACAGACGTTCAAACAGACAGAAGGGCAACAAAGCGATCCTATAAGGGTTCCGTTTTTTTCTCTTTGAGACACGGATCCCTAAAAAAGAAAACACATAAATATTTTAATGTCCCAGCTTTATATTCGGTGATGGGTTCATTACATTCATTATTAGTAAACTAATAAAACGAGTTTGATCAGCTGGCTACCAAGATAGAGAAGAAGAGTAATATTATAGGCTATGTAGGTAGATTTTTAAAATTTACATTATTATTAGCATGTGTAATTACTACAGGTCGGTAGTTGTTATTAAATTTCATGTTTGGTATTAGATGATACTATACATAAAATTGATGATTTTTTATTAATTTTGAAGCACTAACTATGGGTGCTCACATAGAGAAGCAGGTTACCGGCGGCGCCGACAAATTCGGCGTAGAGTCGGCGCAGGTCCGAGCAGGTTGCACTCGTATAAACGAAGCAGGCAAATCGGCCTGTAGTGACCATCATGTCGTCAACTTCATCGGAGGACGACTTATTTATTATAGAAAATAGTTATTTAAAATGTTTGTTTAATATATTAGTATTATATTAATATATTAGTATTATAATTGTATAATATCAGTAGGATGTGAAAGTTTGTATGTTAATTTAAAATGGAAATAGTATTAAAAAAACGTGTATTATTTACAAGTAGAACTAAATAGTAATTACGTAATAATATCAGTGTACTTAATATATTTTCTATAAAGTAATATTATTTTTAAAAAAATGGGTATTTTTTCATGTTTTAAGTTTATTATTATGTAATGGTGAAACACCTCAATCGTGCCGACCCAAGAGCTGCTACATGCATGCATGCATCGTGGCACTGCCAAGAATATTAACATTTATTTGAAAAAACAATGTTTAATGAACACAAATCTTATACGAGTATGACACGAGATACATTGTCCTGCATTTTCAAAATGCAATGGACACCCTACGTACCGGTAAATGCTTGAGCCGGCTCGAGTCGGCGCGTACTACCTGTAGGCGCCGAAAACCTGCTTCTTTATAAGTGAGCCCATAAGATAACATTGCAAAAGTATCGGCGCCGACTCTGCGCAGATTTTATCGGCGCTGGGAACCTGCTTCTTTATAAAAGCACCCTATGAATCTACACTAAAAGTATACTGGCGTTAATTTTATATATATACATGGCATTTCCTTGGTTTGTGAGAGTTTATAAATAGCGAGTATAGGGAAAAGGAGATAATTCAACAAACGCCGAGTGATCAACTGCTCATTTGCATTTCAGTATAATTCGACCACGAAAATAAGTTACATCGGCTCTCGTCGTTGGCGCAGAAGAGCGCAACATAGGCCGATATAGTCCGATTTATAGCACCAATTCAATAAAAACCTTATTATTCAACTCATAAGGCTTAAAATATAACAAGACGAGAGCTTATGCTATCTCGCTCGCGATATCTGTGCTGCATGACTTTTGACGTGTGTATGAATGACAGCCTATGACAGCTGACATTCGGCTAAGCAACTGACGAACTGTCTACGGACGAATGCTAATATAGCCATTTCTCGTTTGACCAATGGCGAATGAAGAATTTCCCGTGCTAAAATATTGCCTAGTGATTGGCTGAAATATTTTTGCGCCTTTCAAAATAATGTATTCTGCGCAGGTACATCGATGTAACTTATTTCAATGGTACTATTATACGTTACTTTGTTCGAAACACAAAACATAGATACTCGTAAAGATGGAAACTGCCTACGCGAAATAAACTTCAACGTAAATGTCACTCAGACTAATCAATATTCAAATGAAACAAAGTTCAGTAATCAAATTGCAATATTTCCTACCTCCCTAATGGAAATAAGGTAGAATAATCATGTTTCGTGTGGTTAATGGGTTTGCAATAATTACAGACCGTTGTTCGAACAAGGCAGCTGGCATTTTAGAATTCTGTGTTCTATTTAACGTTCGACTTAGCATTGCGATACGTGACTTATGTGGGACATATACGGCCTTTTTGCTCTTGGCTCTAACTATGCAAGCATGCAGACATTTTTGTAGGTTTGTGTCACTTATTGTTCACGCCAGATATTCATGGCACCGCCATTTAGTTATAAACGGTGAATACTTCAAGTGACAGTGGCAAACTATAGTGTGTAGTGTGTAATCTGTGACGTTTGTGAAAGTGATATTTCCGCTTCCCGGACTGACAGCTTCCCTTCAACTCTCCTCGGCACGAACCACCATGGAGAATAGTCAATGTATATTTTGATATCTGAATAAATCTCCCAACCATTCCAACCAATCTCCCAAACCCAATCATCAGAGTTGACTCTGAGATTTATATAGATTTACCCGGGGGCGCCAAATGTTTGGGGTGGCATCGCGGGGCTCAATTAAATCATGATTATGTTCAAATCCGAGATTTATTCAGATATCAAAATATACATCGACTATTCTCCATGGTGGTTCGTGCCGAGGAGAGTTGAAGGGAAGCTGTCAGTCCGGGAAGCGTCACAGATTACACACTACGCACTATAGTTTGCCACTGTCACTTGAAGTATTCACCGTTTATAACTAAATGGCGGTGCCATGCATATCTGGCGTGAACACTTATGGAATCACAGTTGCAGGATATTATGTACTTAAATATAACAACTATTTGAATACATGTCCGCATATAATAGCAATTTATATAACGCTTGTATAAGTTTATTTTTAATATGCTAAATACTAAAGTAAAAGATTTAAAAATAAGCCTTATTTTGATATTTAGAAAAGATGTAAAAGAGCAAAACAAATGTAAAAGAGCTGGAAAAAATCCTCCAGTCAGAAAATCTCATCGATTTTATTCTAGTTGAATGTAAGTGGATGAAATAGACAAATATTACTAACTATATTCATAACTATATACATCTATTTATTATTATTTTTATATTTCCTTTTTATTTGAAAAAGATACAATACTCTGTGTTATATTGTTCTACTAGCTGTGCCCCGCGGTTTCACCCGCGTTTAATTTCTGAGAAATCCATATAAACTTCAATACCCTATTTAACCCCCTAAGGGGTTGAATTTCTAAAAATCCTTTCTTAGCGGATGCCTACGTCGTAACATCTACCTGGATGCCAAATTTCAGCTTGTGGTATGGGCTGTGCGTTGATAGATGGCTATGTCACGTTTGAGTTTTATACATCTAGATTTTGTTAATTTTCAACTGAAGGGGAACTCTAAAATGATTAACATTCACAGGGGATTCCAAATCAAATATGGAGGTAATACAAGATTTGAATGAATTTACATAAGTTAAGAACAAGCCAGGGCAGCCAGCAGGCAGTTAGCTTTTGTGCACCACTGAGATGGTAATAAAACCATTTGATTGATATAGAGATAAATTATCTTTTAATATTTAATTCTTTTTATACCTAGGATGTCGTTACTATGACTGGGCTTTATCTATTTGCAGCGGGTATTTGTGACAAAATTATCTCAGAGCACGAAAGTTTTCCTGGTTTTCCACACGGTTCCACACCATGGTAAGTAATCTTATATCGCTTATCTAGTCAAACACGACATGCCACTTGGCTCCAATTAACATATAATAGAGCTTTTTGTGTTCTAAAATATTATAACAAAATCTATATATAATGAAACTTATTACATTTGAATATTTTGGAATCTGTCATTTTTATACTATCGTTTATTGTGATTTTGGCGCCAATACATTGTTCAATATTTTGCGGTATTAAAATGGAGTGGGGTGATAAAGAGAACAGAATCGCTGTGTTTGCATTATACAAAATAGATATCGTGCTAAATGCAATTTTTAAAACTCTTCATACGCTTAGTACCTATTAGTCAAATGCTTGTGTACCGGGCTATTAGAAGATACAATGAGACTTCCTCTGCTTGTGACAGAGAAAGATCTGGCCATCCACTTAGTGTTTGTATGAAAAAGGTGGTTAAAGCAGTATAGGAAATAATTCGAAGAAATCCTGTCCGAAAGCAAAAAATTTTATCTCGAGAAATAAGGATAGCACTTAGAAAAATGTCACGTATTTCAAGAGATGACTTAGGACTAGCAGTCTATAACAGAAACACTGATTATGCCTAATTGATATATTAAAGATGAATTGGGTGCTAAAGTCGAAACAACTATTGGCGCGGTACGCAAAGGGAGGTCACAGAAAAAAATTGTTTACGTATGAGAAAAAGAAAAGAAGAAAACACTTAAGGCGGGTTACCAATTTTATATATTCGTGTATAAAACCGTAGACGAAGTTGGGTACATAGAGAGTTAAATATTAATTTCATGCACAATAAAATTTTAATTAAAAACTTTAATTTACCGCTCCACTTTCAATAATTTCTAACAACATATCGCTTACACATTTCATCGTAAAATTTTACAAAATGTTGTCTTCGTCACTAGTTATAAAGGTATATTTTTATATTCTAGTCAGTTGTAAGGTCTCCTGTGCTAAGAAATAAATCTGGATATGGATTAATAAAGATTGTCATTACCCAAATGTCGGAGAAGAAAGAAAGACAGAGAGAAAGAACGAAAATATACTATATTGTGCACACAATCAATTAGATTACATCGCTTATATATAATCTTAAGTCGTGTAATTTCAACCCAAAATCGGAGAATCTTTCGCTTGCTTTGCCATGCCTATTCAATTCCCATTATTAATCTTCCTAAGAAGGGTTATTACAAAGCGTCTAAAAGTGTCATCTACTGTCTGTGTCTATGGTCTGTGTGGAACATGATGATGAATGAACAGGTATTCCACACCGACATAAAATGTCTCCGGTGGGTTATCGGAAACTTCATCGAGCCGCGATGCGACATGGTTGATATTTAAAGCATCCTCCCAAAAAAACCAATTGGGGTAGCGGATACCGGAATTCAGAAGTAAAATCTATAAATTATTTTTAATGCACTTCCCCACAATAAGTGAACCACCTACCCACCTACGCGAGAAAATTATCTCATAAGTATTGGCCATCAAAAGTTCTGGTGTTCTTATGTGTTGGAAATTAATTAAAAAAAATATAATAATATATAAGCATTCTAAAAAATATCATAAAATATTCTTCTAATTTTTTTCAGGTTATATTTTTCGCTACAGTTTTACACTGCGCTTTAACTGCATTGCAAGTTGCACCTAATTCTGATAATACTATAACTTCGAAAAATACTGTAAATTTGAATAATGCTATAAATTCGAATAATACTGTAAATTTGAATAATACAGTAAATTCGAAGAATGCTGTAAATTTGAATAATACTGTAAATTCGAAGAATGCTGTAAATTCGAATAATACTATAAATTCGAAGCATGCTGTAAATTCGAATAATACTGTAGCAGCAAGGTACCTATTATTATTATTATCTAATACTTTAACTTTTATTGTGCAAAATCCATGGAGTTGCTTGCATTGTTTTAGCTAACAATAGAATAGTGTTTTTTAAATAGTTATGAACAATAATATAACCAGAATTTATTCTATTTACTAAATTGTAAAATAAAATTGTAAGAACATAAAAATATTTTAAATTTATTATATATTTTTCTACTAACTCAATTTGTTTTCAGTAACAACACGAACATTTTAAGAATAAACAATAATGAAAACGTAAACAAGATACCTCTTATTGGAGATAAAGGATTAGCTGATGGGCAAAAACAGAGTCGTAATAATACTGTGAATTCGAATAATACTGTGAATTTGAATAATACTGTGAATTCGAATAATACTGTTAATTCGAAGAAAACTGTAAATTCGAAGAATATTGCAAATTCGAATAATACTGTAACAGTAAGGTACCTATTATTATTATTTTCAGAATGTATATAATACTTTAGCTTTTTATACTACAAAGGCCGTCGAATTGCTTGTATCGCTTTAACTGACAACATAATAGTGTTTACTTGAATAGTTATGATCAATAATATAACTAGAATTTATTATATTTAACAAATTGTAAGAACATAAAAATATTTAAACTTACCATGTACATTTCTACTAACTCAATTTGTTTTCAGTAACAACACGAACGATTTAATAATAAAAACGAATGAAAACGTATACAAGATACCTCATAATGGAGATAAAGGATTAGCTGAGGGGCAAAAAAAAAGTCGTTATATTACTGTGAATTCGAATAATACAGTAAATTCGTACACTGTACAGTATTCTGTAAATTCGGATCATACTGTGAATTCGAATAATACTGTAAATTCGAAGAATACTGTTAATTCGAAGAATACTATAAATTCGAATAATACTGTAACAGTAAGGTATCTATTATTATTATTATCAGAATGTATTAATACTTTACCTTTTTTATACTACAAAGGCCATCGAGTTGCTTGCATTGCTTTAGCTGACAACAGAATAGTGTTTTCTTAAATAGTTATTATCAATAATATAACTAGAATTTATTCTATTTAATAAATTGTGTGAACATAAAAATATTTTAAACTTACTACATACTTTATTACAAACTCAATTTGTTTTCAGTAACAACACGAAAATTACAATAATAAACAAGAATGTAAAGGTAAACAAGAGAGTTCTTATTGTAGATAAAGAATTAGATGAATATCATTAAAGAGACGTACAGAGAATAAGCTTCTAAAGAGTTCGCAAAATCTATTTTTGTAGGGCTGGATGACAAGATAATAAAATAAAATAATCAAACTTTCTACGCCGTAATATTATTTTAAAACACATACATGAAATAAAAAAAGATATTTTTTTACCTATATACCTATACATATTTTAAAACTGTTGAAGACATCATTCTGTCTGTATCTTGTGCGGTTTCCACGCAAAAACTACTGGACGGATTTTGATGAAAGTTTTTGTTATATTACCTATATACCTACCTAATAACATTGAAGCTATATATATAACAACAAGCGGGCAACGCATCTGTGTATCTATATATATATATATGAGATGCGTTGCCCACCTTCCTCCCTTACCTTCATGGGCTACCGGCTACTTGCACACCGTATGAAATGTTGCAGAGCTGCTGTCACTTTGTCACTTTACGCCGGTTTCGTGTAAGCGAGAGTTACCTCCCCGGTCGTTGTTATTTGCATTGCATTGGCTAACAACAGAATGGTCTTAATTAGTTATGAAGAATAATATAATTAATTTTTAAAATAAAAATGTAAGAACATAAAAATGAGGGAGGCTTATGTTCAGCAGTGGACGTCCTGGGGCTGAGATGATGATGATGATGATGATAAAAATATTTTACACTTTTTATATACTTTTCTATACACTCAATTTGTTTTCAGTAACAACATGAAAATTACAAAAATATACAAGAATATAGCAGAATAAGAAGAATAAAATAGCGCTCGCAAAATTGTCGCCTATTTAACTGACAAGAAAATAAAATAATATAATCAAACTTTCAACATCATAATATTATTTTTAAACCCTAGATAAACTTTATCTACGTTAAAAATATATATTTTACATCTATTGTTCAGTTCTAACCCTGGATTTTGTGCCTCGAATAAGCCGATGAACCCCATCCAGCGGTCCAAACGACCATCAAAACGTGGGAGGTTCAGGTCGGGCAACCGGCTCAAAAAGCCCACGGGAGTCTTCAAAACCGTCGCGTGTGTTATATACTTATATATATAGGCGATATATATAGTTCTAAAAGGTTTTAATAAAAATGCCTCATAAGCAACTGATCTTTACTTTTAATATATCTCAATCTTTACCACCAGTTCCAACCCTAGCCCAGACCAGAAAGAACTGGCAAGAAAACTAGTGGGCACAGTCTCTAGGCACACACCACCGTGTTAGTGTGCTTAATACCAAATACACAATTTAAGTAACCAAAAGTTACAACAGGTAAAAAGGATATCAGAATCCCTTAATTATGATCTTATTAACAATCAAACATAAACATCCAAACATAAATAATATAACAATATTAAAAAGTTACATAATTGTAACATACTTTGTACTGGTCAATTTATACAAAGTACATTATGTATTAAGCATGGTAATCTTATTTAACATTATTCTGATATAATGTAGCATAGAATATCTCAATGTAATATTATAGCTATACTGCACAGCATAGCATATTACCATCGACATTAACATTATCAAATTATAGTGAAATACTTGCAAAGTACTATTACAATATAATATTCAGCAATTATGCTTTGTACAAACAGAATACTTAGCTTTGTTAGGTGCACCAGATTCACACTGATTCTGACAGACAGCATCACCACAGACCGACAGCATCTCGGTGCCAACGTGGATAAACAGGTGTCAAGACAGTCTTAGATCTGATCACCTTACTTGCCCAAGAGTGACTGCCCGAGTACACTTTTACTCTACTCTTATATAGTTGGCTTGACAATAACAGATAATTAACAAATACAATATAGATACTCGGTGGTGCCACCGCAGATGCGTTATCTCTGCTTATCTTTGCAAAACAAGTCATTGTTTAGACATCATACGATAGATCATACAATAGCGCAGGTGCGTTATCTCCATTGTTTAGTAGATCATACGACAGTGCAGGTGCATTATCTCCATTGCTTAGTAGATCATACGATAGCGCAGCTGCACTTTTACAAATATTTATATTATACATCGAGATAGCTATATTATTTATATCTATCACGTGCAACGGGGCTCCTGCGCGCGAGGCCAAAATCTCACGCGATCGCTGGGCGATGCCGTTGGCCAGATCCAGAACCTGGGCATAGTCCTCATGAACTTGGTCCCGTTTCTCTTGCGGGAAAGACTCCAGGGGGACGTCATCCAAATGCAGAGTGAGGCGCTCGTAATGTGCCTCCACATCCTGGAGTCGCGTCGGACACTGTTCATGGCGGTCCAGCAAAGCCTCAATGCGGTCATCACGATCAACCAAGGCGGCAGCTGAGGTGAACCATCTGAGTTGTGACCCTATCTTTGAGAAGGACTCACGTACAATGCTCAATGGAATCTGATCATATCATCTTATGAATTCAAACAAAATGAAAAACTTGTGAATTCATTTCAAACAAAATGTAAAGAATCGTATTTATACAATTGTTTTACCACAGGCAAATTCAAACAATTTACACATTACAATTTAGTGGATTGGAAACCACGCTCTGCTACCAAAAAATGTTCAGTTCTAACCCTGGATTTGTTGCGCAGTGGAAGTGAATTATTATACACAGGGCTCAAATCAGAATGAACCTGTCTGCGATTACGCAGAGCTAAATTAAATCTTAATAGGTGCAATTACCTTGTGTCTCCGGGGTCCGGCTTAATATATATCACATTAACCTCTAAAACCTATGGCCATAAATTTCAAGTTTGTAATTAGATATACTTAGCCTTCCGTGGAGTTGCATTCCGCACGAAATATGTATCTTCTTAGGCAAGCCTCTCAACAATGGTTCTTAATAGTCTTTCGTACTTTTACACAAACACAAATCAATCACAAGTTCATTTAGTTAGTCAATTAATTTACACTCCCGATAATATCAAAAGGGGAACCAACACTTAACTTAACTTAGCAATCATAAACTCAAGTCTTAAATTATGTACGCGTCCGATCTCAGCGGCATCAAACAAGGCGTAAAACAAAAAGGCGTAAACAATTCACTACGCGCCGATCTCTCAAGAGATTCAACAACAATGGCCGTTCTTAAACTCACGCGTCGAACAACGCGCCCGGCAAACAGCGACCGAACCGCCTCTGGCGGCCCACACCGGTATTACAATAATTATGCTGAACACGCCTAGATGGCATCACATGTGGTTGAGAACAACTATATATCTATACATATATTAGGTAAAACTGTAGAAGTCATCATTCTGTCTGTGTCTTGTGCGGCTTTCCCGCAAAAACTACTGGACGGATTTTGATGACATTATACACACACATATATTATAGCCTAAATGTAGTGGTATATATATATATATATACGTCGGTCCAATTCGGTTGCGTGCATGCATGCATTATGACAACAATTACCTCTTAAAACTTAAGATTAAGTTTAGGTACCTATTTAAAAATTGCTTACTCTGAATATTTCGTGACCTCACTGATGACATCTACTTAATCAACGTAGCAAAATTCCGGACGACTAGATCACGTTATCGCGCCGCAGTCTTGTTATCGAAAAGTAATTCCTTAAAACACCTTGCGAAAGAACTGGATAGTGAGTGTCCATGGTCCTCACTATACAATGAGCTTAAACCAAATAGGTCAAACGATGTCCCTTTTCTTTCTTACTTGAAAATAAATAACACATAAACAGACAATTTAGACGACACAGTTAAAGGATTCCTCGAAATGCTAACCCCCGACGATATACCGGACTTAGACACCGACTATCACCGAGAAATAAGACTAAACTCATTACTTCTTGCTTACACAGCTACATCCGACCTACCCACCTTATGAGAATTAATAAATATTGTAATTTTACTGCCAGTTAAAAAATCTTGCGGAGAAGATAAAATATCTAATTTAGTGATTAAACAAGCATGTATAACTGCCGGCTCCTCCATTCTAATTGTTCTCAATCGCTGCATCTCTGAAGGTACATTTCCAGAAATATGGCGTAGCGGTAGAATAAAACTTATTCGTAAACCAGGTAACAATCCCCCAAATGAACCGAAATCATACCGTCCCATAACGGTACTTCCCAATTTAGGGAAATTGCTGGAACGGTTCACTGTTAATCGGTTAATCCCAGGAGGAATCACATTCCACAATCAACAATACGGTTTTACCGCTGGGCGATCTACAGTAGATGCCGCCATCATGGTACGGAAAACAGTAGTTCAATCGGACACTAATTACGTCGTTGGAATATCTCTCGACATATCGGGAGCATTCGATAACGTCTGGTGGCCAATGCTACTTCTTAAATTAAAAAACAGGGGATGCTACTCAAATATATATTCTTTAATTTATTCTTACTTTGTAAACGGTACAGCTAAACTGCAGCTCGGCCATCTTTCCTATATGAAAAGTTTGAACCAAGGATGCCCACAAGGCTCAGTACTATCACCTTATATTATATGGAATATAGGATTCGACGACTTGTTTTCCTTACCACTCCCAGCGCTATGTACATTGGTAGGATACGCTTCTAATAGTTCAGGCAAATTTGCGATCAGAAATAGAGGTTAAATCAAACAAATGTCTTAGTTTAATAGCATCCTGGGGAAAAGAAATAAATTAGATTATGTTTTTTTTTTTTTTTATGGTATAGGGGGGCAAACGAGCAGTTGTAGCCATTTTCATGACTACCGACGCCCATAGACATCTGCATAGAGACTATACAGATGCGCTGCCCCCCTTTCTCCTCCCACCTCCATGGGCCACCGGATCACAAAACCTTTCAAATACTTTTGAAAGACTCGTTACAATCAACTTCTCGTATTAAACCTAATAACGTATCAGTAAAACGCAAAGAAGCCCTCTCATACTTAGGTTTAGTCCTCGAAAATAAATTCACCTTCTTAGAACATATTATACAAACTGGAGAAAGAGCTAAAAGAAACTTTTACGCCTTTACTAACATATCGACATCTACGTGGGGCTCGTCATTTAAGACCTTAACAATTATATACAATGCGACTTATCTAGGACCATATACAGCGGATCTCCAGTGAGAGTAGACAGGGTTACTATAGGCGCAGCCCGACGTAAGCTTCTACAAAGCCAAAGACTGGCAGGAATATTTTTATGTCAAGCTTACCGCACCGTCAGCACGGAGGCCTTACCAGTTCTTGCCGGAGTTTTACCAGTTGATCTTGAGATTCAACGTCGAGCACCTATGGTACTATAACTCGAAAAATCTCTCTCACCCAAACTTTTTAGGACCCCAAGACAGACAGAAGATAACAAAACTATTTAATCCAATAGATGTAACCACCCAAGACTTAATTAATGAATGGCAAGATCTAATACAATTAAAGGACGTCACTTATATAACTTTTTTCCATGCGTGCGAGAACGATTATCTAAACCCTGGCTCGAAGTTGGTTATTACGTTTCTCAATTTCTAACTAGTCACGGCAATTTTAAAAGTAAACTCTTTAGTTTTAAACTGGTACCGTCACCCTCTGTGATCGCTCAATAGAAGGCGACGAACATGAATAAACCGCACATCACATCCTATGGGAGTGTATTCTTTGGCAAGCTGAGAGAAATGTAATGCTTGATAACATTCTTAGTGTTACTGGTGTAGTTTATTATAGCTACCTCGTGGTCAATTTAAGGAACTTTCGTGCGTTCAAACAATTTTGTCATAAATATTACTGGCATCAAATAAGTATAACGCAATCATAATAATACCCCTGATAACAACAAAGTATACAATATATTAAATCATTTATTTATATTTTTCCGTGGTGCATAGTAGTCGGGCTTCACCTGGCTGCTCTCTCTACTTCTTGGTTAATTTAAGTCACTGCAATCTTGTACTGTCTCCCGTTTTGATTAGGAAGGGAAATTGGAATTACTTCCTATTATTCCTACTTTCTTGTGATTAAATTCGTTGCGGGTCCCAAGATAGATTTAGCTTTTCCCTCGGGCTCCCTGATATCATATCAAAGAGTCAGGTGTGGTTGCCGCCGTCGATCCTGGCGACACAGGAGTAACAGCGGTGGGAACGAGTGGTGGGCCAAAGTCCGTATTTACTCTGAATATTTTTTATTGATTCTGGGTTTTTAATAATTGCTTTGCCTTACTAGAATGGTATATTGTAGATCTGACTAAAATTCGTTTCAAGTAATCAGGAAGCAATCACATGGTATTTTAAATTTACACTCTTGTACTTTTTCAGAATATCCTTACCTATATTTAAAATATTTATGTCCAGATCAAAATATTCCTTAGTTCTAATTAATTATCAAAGTCAAATGTACTTAACTTAAAGTAATAATAAAAACCGGCCAAGTGCGAATAGGGCTCGCACTCCTAGTATTCCGTATGAAAGGGAGGTATGCGCATGAAAAGTAATAGACGTTGAGAACACATTTCCCTGCGACAAGTTGACAAATCTATATATTACTAGCAGCGCCCCGCGGCTTCACCCGCGTTTAATTTCTAAGAAATCCATAGAAACTTCAACACCCTATTTCACCCCTTTAGGGGTTGAATTTCTAAAAATCCTTTCTTAGCGGATGCCTACGTCGTAACATCTACCTGGATGCCAAATTTCAGCTTGATCCGTCCATCGGTTGGGGCTGTGCATTGATAGCTGGCTATGTCACTATAATATTTGAGTTTTATATTATAATATGTAGATAATTGCATACATTTAGTATGAAACGAACAGGTATAAGTTGGTAATGATTTTTCCAGGGACATAAATTTTATTTATCAATTTTCATATTTATTCCTATATGTATGCTGTCTTACTTCTTGCCAAATTTCACAATTATAGGTCAACGTAAAGTACCCTATAGGTTTTCGAAAAAAAAGTGCGTTTTGATACAAAATTTGTGCATTTTGATATAAATTTCTGCTTAATCCCTTCACGAGTTTCCGAGGAAAAGGTCTTGGTAGACGTATAGCCAGACAGACAGACGGGCAACAAAGTGATCCTATAAGGGATCCGTTCTTTCTCTTTGAGATATGGAACCCTAAAAAACCGGTATATTTCTTATTTATTAGCGAGCACATTGCCGTGTAACGATCCAGGTGACACTGTTAGTGTGTTAAGTGACGAACTTATCTACCATATATGGTAGATATTTTTTGCGCCGCTTTATTGCGGTTATCACGGTATCTAGACGTTTAGGTATATAATCAAAGCTAGGAATATAGTAAAAACAACAATTTCGTTTTCCTACAGAAACTATTCGTACCTGTCAAACATTTGATGTTTGCTCTGTCGTTCAGAAATAAAATAAAATTTAAAATTGAAATGATAGTTTAAAATAAATAAAACTAAGAGCCGATTTTTAGTTCCTTAGATAAATATGTCGATAAGTATATTAAATAAGTGAAAAATATCTGTATTAGTTAAATGAATATTTTCAATTTTCCAATCGTCTGTAAACTAAAGAATAGTTATCCTCTCCTAAACTATGTGCTATTTTAACGGCTTGCCGACAAGTATACTGGGGCCACGAGTCAGGATGAGAACCTGACCCTATTGCACGGTTCCGAAGTTGTAGGGACTGTTCAGAGACAGCCACTCCAAGGAGGAGAAGTCGGGCTATTTCAGCGAGGCCTGCCTGTCGGTGCAGGGATCCTTTTGCCTATTGACTCGAGACCCTCCAATTATAGTTTATAGTCGCTGAAGACACCCGCAGGGCCTTATTCTGTATTGCACTCATAAGTGTCGAGTTCGATACCGGGGCTCCTATGTAATGTATTCCCCTGCGTACCTCGCCAAAAAAAGGTAAGGTGACTTGGTGGTACTTCAGCTACCACTTTTTACATACTGAACATGATACTATCCCTGCTCCACAATTGGGAATTGGCGTGAAAACGTGTGTGTAAAGACTATACTGATTTATATATTGTGTTCATTATATATATGTATATATATATATATAAATATATAAAATGTACCATTACAATTTACAAAATTAACGCAAGATAACCAATGGTAACTTTTAAATATACGTTAAATTTGTTACTCCCCTTCATTCGAAACAATGTTGCTATTCTCGTAAATACGTATCTATTGATGTAATTGCTAGTTAAATAAATGTTTTTATCCATCCGCTGCCTTCATTGTAAATTAACGACTTCATTTAGTTATAACGATAGCGTAATAATCTCTTTTACCTTCCATTAACCTAGTTTTGTAATGAACACTTATTTGTCTTCTCGGATATAACTATAAATCTTACTTACAGTATACGGGTAAATATTTTATGATGTAAGAATTTTGGGTCTCTATTTATTAATTCAGTCATTATCTATATTAAAAATAGATATTGAGATAATTCATACCAATTTAAAATATTTATTTAATTATTTAAGGAAAATGGAATACTTTCGAAGCGAATTCAGTTCGAATAGCAATAATCATGATAGGAATACGAGAAACAGGCACAAACTAGATGTACAAATTCATACACTAAGCAAAGTAAGGAATTAGGTACTTTCGGAAGCGATATATACTCGTCTGCAATAGGATACCTGAAAGCGTTCGATAACTAGAGTGTAAAACTATTACCTACATCGTTATCCATTTTCATGGTAAATGAAGATCCCTTTGTTTCATCATGTCCGGCTGTCTGTCCGCGGTTTTACTGAGAGACTAAGTAAGTAAGACTAAGTACTAGAAAGATGTAAATTTTTTTTGTATAGTACAAGGGCGCAAACGAGCAGTCGGAGCCATTTTCATGTCTACCGACGCCCATAGACGTCCGCATAGTTTATACACAGATGCGCTGCCACCCTTCCTCCCCCTCCCCCCTTCGTGGGCCACCAGCTACTTACACACCGCAAGAAACGCGACAGAAAGCTACTTATAGGTATGGGGGGGGGGCAACAGAGCAGTCGGAGCCATTTTCATGACTACCGACTCCCAAAAAGAGCCATATAGTTCTATGGGCCACCGGCTACTTACACATCGCACGAAACGCGACAACACAGCTGTCACTTCACGCCAGTCTCGTGTAAGCGAGTGGTACCTCCCCGGTCGTGCCGGCCCAATTTGGCTAAATGCATGCATGCAGCGTGGCACCACCTCGTACTAAAAAAATTGTATTGGTACAAAAATAATGTTGTAGCTTGTACTATAACAATACCTGGTGGCGGGTCGAAAAGACGCCAATTCAATTTTGTTATAATTTCAATCTCTAGCAAATCGTAGTACGGTCGCGAAGACATAGGTGCTGGTAATCTGATTTTACCCGGGTAATCTGATTTGCGATCTTGTTATAGGTAAGCCTCACTTAGAGAAGTGTTCTGAAACATATTTTCTTATACCGCTTAAATACTTTATGTTAGTATCTCTAATACATATTTATTTAGTAATTAGTAACAAGTCAATTTTCAGAAAGCAAGTTCGTTTCAATGAGACTGATGATCAATAATTATCCTATAAATTATATGTAAGACTATGTACCCTTTTATAGTAGTAGAGGGCCAACAAGCAGTCGGGAATTTTTATGACTGACCGACGTCTATGAAGATCAGCATAATTGTATACAATTATGCTGCCAGGACCAGATACTCATAAACTGCTGCAGTTTATGAGTATGTGGTTGTATGTAGTAGGTATGAGTCAGTTTAACTGCACAAAATGCGATATATCTGCCACATGATGGCGAAAGCACACAAAAGACTTAGACGTGGCGACCGACGACTTAGTAAATTTTTAGGGTTCCGTAGCCAAATGGCAAAAAACGGAACCCTTGTAGAGTGTCATGTATGTCACGGCCATTTTTTTCCGAAACTATTGAGCCTTCGTAGTTAAAACTTTCTAGATTGATATATTATGTAAACGGCTATTGAATAAATATATTTTTTTTACAATACATTTTTACAAATTTTGAATAAAAATAAATAAATTGAGAAATAAAGGGCCCCCCTTTATTTTTTAACATATTTATGTTTACTCTATACATAGAACTAAATCTAAATATTTTTTTCATCCATCCTGTACGTGAGGGGTGTCTATAAATAGGCCTTAAAAAATGACATTAAGGTTACAAAAACCATTTTTCGTCAAAATCAATTGTTTGAAACATAGACGCTTCCAAAGTGAAAAAGTGAGAGGAGGAACACCCCGCTAACTTTTAAAATAAGTGAGAAATTTAAAAAAATATATTTGCTGTAGATCTCAATGGAAACTTTCAACGAAAATTGGTTTGAGCTAGATAATATCACTATTAGTTTTTAAGAAATAATACTCTTCAAAAAAAAAAACGCAACTACGACATTATCGTTCTTACTAACCATATGAAAAACCAAGTTATTTTATTTTCTGATAAAAAATGTCGCAAAGACACCTTACCTACCTTTCGTTGGTACGGAATCCTCGGTGTGCGAGTCCGACTCGAACGTTTTTTTATGTAGAGTGGCTTCAGTTTTTTTTTAATATTCTATAATGTGTTGGAATTAGATAATCGGATCTGTAAACGAGATTACCGTTAAAAGAAGTTTAGTAATGAAAATAAAACATCCTATTCAATATTCAGAAGATAGACTGGCTGGCAGTCTATTTTAGCTTTCATTAATGCGGCTCTGAATTAGTCACTAAGGAATACAGCTGTGAAATGTATGTATGTGAAATGGAATTTAGCTTCGCATCGTGACAAAATCTGTTTTCTTTTCTCATGTGAATGAAATTCTGAACAGTAACGCGTACGCGTACAGTAACGTAGAGCGAATTATGTACAAAAACTAGATGAGTAGCTGATCAAAATTATTTTATATTATAGGAACTAACGTAGGTACACCCACAACTTCGTTTATGTGAATCCGTTTTTTAACCCAGTCGGTTAGAAAATATATAATGTGTATAGCCTTCCTCGCTAAATGGACTATTTAATACTGAAAGAATTTTTCAAATCGGATTTGTAGCTCCAGAGATTAGCGTCTTCAAACAAACTATATATTTTTAGTAGCTTTTTATTATTAGCATAGAAAGGAGCGTTCACGCCAGATATGCATGGCACCGCCATCTAGTTTATGAACGTTAAATACGCCAAGTGACAGTGGCAAACTATCGATCTGTGTAGTGTATAATCTGTGACGTATGTGTGACAAGTGACATTACCGCTTCCCGGACTGACATTCTTCCTCTTGGCTCGAATCACCAACCTAAACAGTGGCAATGTATTGTTTTATCTAATAAAAACCAATAACTTAGCCTAGTTATGGTTTTAATTAACCCACGCGATAGCCCGCCCGAACAAGGAGTAATCGAGCCAAACTATGAAAATAGGTACTATACCTAATAAAAAGTGTAATTGTGACGTTGTTACACTTCTTTCTTACCTACCCGATGGTACACGAGCAGATGGAGTTAATTAGTAACACAAATACACATCAACACGATTAGATGAAAGTCTTTCGCCACCATTTCTTTCAGGACCATATACTTCCACTTCCCAAACCGTAATAAATATTGTAGAGTACAGGCTATAATAAGTAAATAAATAAATATAATATAATTGTTCATATTCGCATTTCGCAATAGGATATATTGTCTATATAATCCTACTAATATTATAAAGGCGAAAGTTTGTGAGTGTGTTTGTTACTCTTTCACACAAAAACTACTGAACGGATTTTCATGAAACTTTACAGTAATATATCTTTCATATCAGAATAACATAATAAGTTAAAATTTATAAGGATTTTTTATAATTTAGTTATAATATAACGATAACTGTCAAGTAAGTCGGAAAAAAAACAGCCCCCTGTGAGCAATATCGGCGTGCGCTGCCCTAATCGTTGGAGTTACACAAGGATAATTACTGTAGGATTATTAATCTTAAATAGTTCTAAATAAAAGTCCGCGACAGCATATATCTATCTTTTGTGTGTAAGTCACTATGACCAAAACAGTGAACCAAACATTCAATTAAATTGGATATTTTTTAACGATGCAAATTTTAGAATATTTATCGAACTCTTATGAAAATTGATACATCTGTCACTGTACGTATTGAATGTAGATAAACTTTGTCTTTTACAATAAGTAATTTGGACGAATAGATAAAAAGTTATTATCACGATGGTAGAATTTTTTTGACGTTCAAAAAGCAATTTTTTAAATTCTATTTTGAATAAAAATATTTTGATTTTGATTTTGATTTTGATTTTGATAAGATTGACTTAACGGAATGTCTAAAGCGCCTAAAATGTGCGGCGACAAATTCGATTCTCAAAGAGATTTATTGTTTCATACAATACGTATATATTTCATATAATATATATTTCAGTATAATGTTAGATTATGTATAATAATAACAACACCATTTTTGAAGTCCGAAATCCACGCGGGCGAAGCCGCGGGCGGAAGCTAGTCTATTATATTTATATTCTGTTGTCTTGCTGAACGAACACGCAGAATGAGACCAATGAGATTCATTGTAAGATGAGTGAGTCAAATGATGAACTATACAGATGACTTGCTAGAGAGCAGAGCTGAGGCACAGACGAGGCTCTTGACGTGTGGGGTCAGGAAGCCGATATTAGTTTATTACATTAAATATATTTTAGATACTATGTTTAAGGATATATAATATAATATATTCAATATTATTCAATCAGTAATATATAATATTAAAGTAAATATATTCATGCCAGTAATATTTTAGCGAAAGATATTTCTCTTTATGATAGAAAACATGATGGATGAACTTAAGAAATAAATGGAACCCTATGGTATGGTTTTATTTAAAATTATATATCACCACAACTTATCCCGCGGAGAGTTTAGGAAGTACCCCATATAAATATAGGTCAAGTTCTTGTGATTCGTGTCAAAAGCAAGGCGCCCCCAAATTGGTTGTTCATTTACCAATTTTAACCAAGCTGTTTTATATTTTAAGGTATTATAATATAGTTAATTTTTAGCACTTGCTCCTGGCGTTGTAACAAATTTGTCTTAACATAAAGGACGATCTCTTGGCTGAATGTAAATTCACAATTTCCAGCCAAAGGAAATAAAAGTTTATTGTAAAAAGTAAGTATTGTAGTAAGTACGCCACCTCGCTATAAAATAAAAGCCATGTCAATCAACTTCAGCTTCTCTTTAAGCCCAATCGCACATATATCATGACAGGGCACGGGAATTCAATACAACGATGAGCCATTTTAAAGCGAGTAACGATCAATAAAAGCATGGAGCACTTTTATAAAACTTTTTGTACTATCAATAATAATCTTAAAACAAACCTTTTCCAAGGGCAATCAATTTTGGAATACTATTATTGTAGTATATTGTAATCATTACTAATATGATAATTAGCAGCCAGAGGACAAACTTTGCCTAACTAAGGTTTTCTCTACAGAGGGCCACAGTAACAGGCTGTTAGCTCCAGCAGCTCACTACGATCTCGATCACAATCCCACTTTTCTTCTCCAGCGGTTTTCATTTCTGAGAACAATGTCGAGTGCCCCTTGACACTAAAGCTCTTGTTACTTACTTAACTACTTTTGTTTTCGTAGGGATCGCTCGATTTCGGATAATTATTTTTCACTGATAAATCCTAAGCATAACTTTGTCCATTGCACGTTTTCTCTATAGGCAATTTGATTTAATGGACGATAAATACAATTTTAGTTTCTCAAACGCTGTCTATCTTAGTTGGTTTTATTGATAGGCCTCTTTATTGACTTGAGGCCCACCTGAGATTAACAGCCCACTTAGGTAAAGTTATTTATAGGTACTACGGAAAATTTCGCTAAAGTCGATATTGCCATGACTACGATATCATCTTCAAATAAGAGGAGAGTGATATACTTCATCGTTTCCAGTCAGGAGTTGTTTGAAGACATCTCTCAATGAAGCGAACAACTTCAGTGAAATTACATTTTTTTTGTCACCCACCGTTCTGCGTCTGAATCAGTTTCGAACTCTAACCATTTAATCGGAGCATCAATGTGGGTTTCTCAAAAACACTAAAAAAATTCGTTGTATTGTTAGTCGAAGTAGATACGCTGCAGTCACTACAAAACTGGCCTTGTCTCAACCCAATCAAAGGCTTCATCATAATACATAAACACTAGGTACAGATTATACTCTTGTATGGATTTATATTGTATTACAAGTACACTAGTGTGTGTAAGCAGACGCTTTTCTCTTTGATACAACTCATGCCGAAGCGACGGAATTCCTGCACATATCTAATAAACGCTTCCACGTTATTGAAAAGTTGCTTTTTTTTTTTTTAGATAGATTCTACGCTAAAACAGGCAAAATGCCTAGGGCAGCTTCATCGATATGAGAGGCGAGCGTTAACTCGAGCCTCTGTAAACAAAAGTTACTCTTTCAAGGCTTCGTTTATTATGTTGGCAAAGATTATGAAAGTCTTGAGAGAGAAAGAGGAGTTGCATGAGCAGAAATAACTGAACTCTTAAAGTGATCCTATTAACTTTAAGAGTTCAACCACTTAAAGGATTATTAATTTTAACAACGCATGGTCAAGAAACATAGTTAGGATAGGAGTCTGGTCTATCCCTTTGTGGTATTGATCAGGATTATATTGTTACTGTCTTTGCGAAGCTGTTTTATATTTATGGCTATGATGATAATTTGAATAATAATAATGCTACTAAAATAACAGGGCTAATTTTAGATCAATTTTGGAAGTCACTGTAATGTTGACCGAAAAAATTAATTTACAGATAACATTGAGTTATATGTACTACGTAGTAATAATAACTCAATGACAGATAAATCAAATTATTCAAAAGTGGCCACAATATGATTAGTTAATTATCTTACTCCTCGGTCTTTCCATATTAATTAACTCACAACATTCAAAGAAATCAACCTTCAGTTATTAAATTTCCCTCAATAACACAGCTTATTCCGGAAACCTTTCAAACCGTACGAATGGTATTGCGATATAACAACATAGTTTTCAATTCACAACGAAAGTGTTTAAGAAACAATTATCACTGCCTAGAAACAGAATAAAGACGTTCGCATATTATTCGACGCTGACTTGACGCCGACTCCACTCGAACTCTACTCCGACTCGACGCCGACTCCACTCGAACTCAACTAAGACTCGACGCCGACTTCGTCCCAACTCAACTCGACGTATGGCATTCTAATGTAAGCTTTATGCTGTGTCTCTTAAGAGTGAATTAATCAACTTTGTAAGTTGCTAACAGGTTGGGACTACATTTTCAATTTACAAAGAAGGTCCGTCATATATGACCCAGGCCCGGCGCAAAAAATGTATATCTCATTTTTTAGAATATTATCAACTATTAAACATACATAACATGTATAAAAAAAATATGTTATATTTTTTTTTCAAAATCTATGGCTATTATGCAAATATTGCTATATCATTAATAAAGGAGCAATATTATTAGAGATTTATTTGTGTAACATTATTGTGCTGTGTTGTGATGTATGTATATCTTATTTTTTAGATAATTATCAACTATTAAACAAACACTATTGAGAGGATAAGGCCATAACCGGCCACGCTGATCCAGCGCAGACCTGCGCGGTTTATGAATTTTTTACACATGTATTTTTTTAACACTTAATAAAAAGCAATAACCTAGCCAAGATTCAAAACTAGAGGAATATATATAAAAAAAACGCAACTTTATATTATATACTTTAATCATTCGTTAAAAATGTTATTTTTTTCATAAAGAAATGTTATACAATATTTGTATGATATCCATCGATTATATAAAAAAAACTATCATATATGTCATAACTGATAATTATGAAAATCTTGGTGTACTTGCTTTTTGTGCCGGGCCTGGGTTTTTTTTACATGGGACATGACGGACCTTTTTTGACAAACTCACTCTTAATAAACACAACATAAAGTTTACATGTGAATAACATACTTCGCGTTAAGTTAGAGGGGAGTCGGCGTAGAGTTGTTGTAACGTGCGAAAACATTAAGTAGGTTAGACTATTAGTTTACCGGATTTCAATTAATGTAATGCATTCACCGAATGTTAAAATTAGTTTTTATTATTTTTCTAATTAAATAAAACAAAAATTAAATAAACGAGTATCATGTGTGTGTTTTTCTCTAGGAAATTTGGTAGGATATTTGCTAGTTATATTTATTACATACCTTCGTAAATCTTACTGGACCCTCGTTATTCACGTGTCGTTAAATTTTTGATGAATGTAATATTACTGGACGATTTTAGTCTGACCCGTTACAAAAGTTAATTTAAATTATGTGCTCAATATGCTATGCGCGGTTAATGACAATACAAATAAGTTGCCCTTTTTCACCTTATCACCTTTACTAGTCTTTCTTGTGAACTAGACGTACTTTTGTTGCACCTGTCTGACTCAGGTGTAATACAGCAATCGCACTACCTCTTTCGATAATAATGTGTGTCGATAGTATCGAACTGCTTCTTTATTATATGGTAAAAAAATAATGATTATTAAAGTTAATATTATTAAGAAATATGAAGAAGTAATATCGTGACGAGACGACTAGACTCTCTCTGCCTACCTCGTTAAGGAACTGGAGTGAGGATAATAATCATGTTGTTATTTTTATTATTAGGAGTAAAAATTAAAGGGTAAGTACCAGCATTTAAATTAATATACAAAAGAAATAACTTCAATTAAAACTTTTAATGCGCCAAGCTTTAACTCTCAACCTGTAACTTTTAGTTTTTATGCTATTCTAATAAAAAGCTAAAAGGTATAGCGTAAAAGTTTGCCTTCAGATCCATTAGGTACAACACTTCAAAGTGCATCTTTATTAATTTCTTAAATATCATAGAGAAATTTAATTATATTTTATCTGGGGGCACTGCAATGCCCCCGCAAAGTACAGCAAAAAAGTGGCACCAAGCAATTCAGGCCAAGTCCAATCCCCTATAACTTTGTTGTGAATAATTATATTTTATTTCCGGTGGTATTTTTGAGTATCACAAGTTTGCTACATTTAGATAGAAGTATAGGAATAATAGCAGTGATGAGTATAATCGCAGTTACCGGTTTTGGTTAGAAGAAGGCGGGATGCGACCCTTCATTAATTTGTGTTCCAGTGGATTTAAAATAATACCTCTGATATCTGTTCCGTGAGCTAGATTATAAATGTCCTAGCTCTAGAACAGCACACGAATAGTATATATTTTGTCTAGGTCAATAATCTTATATTATGTTCATATGTATATTTTCATATTTACCCGAATCGGCTTGGTCGATTATTATGTGTATTTGGTAGGTACTGTGAATGAGTCATAAATAATAGCTTTTAGAGCTATACAGTTTCGCGTTGCCTTTATGAATCATTCCTCTAAATCCAATCCATCCTAAATATATTGTATAGAAAAAATTTGTGGTGTGCACCTAAACACCTCCAGAAGAGGGCTAAGTTCCGGGCTGGAATCCTCTTGACCCAATTATGAAAAGACAGGGAACGAGAGTCTTTTATTCTGAAGCTGTTTTATTATAATATATGCCCGTGTTGGTTTCTCTACTTTTAACTTGTTTGTTATTTTATGTAAAGTTCATCACTTGCAAATTGCATAAAAAAAATATGATTTTTTACTCTTATAACAAGATTATTTCATTTTATAAACTAAAGTACTGCGTGCGTTGCTACGCGTGGCGCCATCTGTCGAAAATTGGTCTTTTAACTTAGAAACCTTTGTGGGCTCACGCACAACAACTTTGATATAGATCATCACATGATCAAATGTATAGTTTACGATGCTATAAAGAACATCAGACAAACATTAATTTTCATATATTATACCTAAAGATACTTAAATTAAATTGCAAGGTTTGAAATTGTATACTATCAAAAAGTGCTATCAAAGGGACAACCTTCCATTCTCGTCCAGTTAAACTAATAAAACAGTAATATTTGTCTGTCTGTACATTGAATATATTTACGAAAAACTAACTGGGGGCTATGTTAAAATAGTATTAGAACACTTTTAATGCTATTTAATTTTTTTGTCTGTCTGTTTGTCTGTTTGTCCGGGCTAATCTCCGAAACTACTGGATGGATTCGAATGAAACCTTTTGTGGTGTGTAGATACTAAGTCTGGTCAACATCAAAAACACTTTTTTGCTGCGGTAAAATCGCTTATTTCGTACGGGAAATCAGAATTTCGGCACACTGCAAGCTCCTTTCTCCTCCTATCTCCATGGGTCACAGGCTAAATACACACCGCACGAAATGCGACAGCACAGCTGTCTTCTACGACGGTCTCGTGTAAGCGAGAGTTACCTCCCCCGTCGTGCCGACCGAATTCGGCTGCATGCAATCATGCAGTGTAGCGCTACCTTACTAAGTTTATAGTGTAAGGAATATCGAGCCTTTCTTTGGCAGTTGTAATGTTTACGGCATTGATAGATTAGTAGTAATTGAAGTGCGTCGAGGCATCACTTGAATTGAATCCACTGTAAAGGTTGCCCACCCGCATACATTGTTTGATTTAGACCGTCTAAGTCAAACAAAGCGCGCATTGACGCTTGACTTAGCAATTTCGCTCTCGGCACGGACGACAGATTTCTACGAAATTGTAGCCACTTTGTATTTCTTAATGCTTACATTATGAAGTAGGGTAGACTGGGTACGGTTGAAACGGTAGACGGTTGAAACAAAGCGATTATCTCGGGAACCATGCGGTTTCCGTGAGGGGTACAAGGAGAGAACAGAGCGGGCGACTAATCGAAACACGAATTTCATTGTTCGATCGGTCTTCATGCGCTGTGCTGGTGTGTAGGAGGTACCATTGTGTTTTCTTACGGAAAAGTAAGTACTTTTATTCGTCCATTATTGCATTTGCGTGTGCATTGCGTTCAATTATTACGGTTTTGATGAAAGTTGAAGTATTGTATAGTTTTAATTGAAGCCTATTAAATATTGCAGTATGATTAGTTTTGGTACGAATATCATTCTTACTATGAGCCGTTTTATGCCTAGAAGGGAGGTTGGGGACAGTTGAACAGTTTATTTATTTTATTTCTTGTTTTTTAGATGCAAAGGTATGCCAAAGGAATACTACGTGAGGACAGGCCGACTTATTAACATATTATAAACAAGTACATGACGATGTAAAATAGGGATCTTCGTTAAAAACAGCCGCAGAAACGAATAAACATTGTTCCCTGTTTAGGTATGCACGTAAACGAGATGCAAATGGCGGTGATGAAAATGAAGAAATGGGACATAAGTAACACAATCGAGTATTTAACCAAGATCGTGAGCTATCTAAATACATATTTAATTAGACGTCCATATATATTTATATTTTGGCCTAACTATAGAAAGATTTTTTTGAAGTTTTACTCGGTGTGTTTTGTGGTGGTTTAGCTAAGAGCTGGAGTGGTAAAATATAGTTTTCAATTAATGCTGTTCTATTTTGAGAAATAAATTAGCACGTAGTTTAAAAATATTACGAAAAAACATTTTAAAATTTAAGTTCTTTAAATATTTAAATATTTTTATTACCTATGAATTCTGTTTAAAAATATTATAACTTTATAAGTAGGTATCATAAAGACTTGAAATATTAATAAAAATATATTTGTGATGTTCAACTGTGTTCTTATGAGTTGTAAAATGTTATTAAATGATAAATAAAACATGTTCACTTATTATATTTTGTATTATTTACAAATAATGTTTCAATAGACCCAAGGAACTTTTTCAACAGACCCCGGCAGGAGGTCGATTGAAACAAATTCAAGTATAAATAATATATTTAAAATACATTACAGTGATCTCAAATAACATTGCCCATAAGTAAATAGATAAAAGGTCTTTCATTTAATGTGTATCCGTCATCGCTAGCTTTACTAACTTACTTAGTAAGAGGTAGTGCCACACTGCATGTTTGCATGCAGCCGAAGTAGGCCGGCACGACCGGGGAGGTACTTCTCGCTTACACGAGACTGGCGTGAAGTGACAGCTGTGTTGTCGCGTTTCGTGCGATTTGTAAGTAGCCGGTGGCCCATAGAACTATATGGATCTTTTTGGGAGTCGGTAGTCATGAAAATGGCTCCGACTGCTCAGTTGCCCCCCCCCCATATCATAAAAATAAATTAAAAATATAACAAATCCAATTTTATGGACGATAAACATCAAAATGTTTTAACCGTACCCTGTCTACCCTAGTATACGAGCAGTCGGGGCCTATTTATGACTAACAAACTCTTAAGGTTATATTACCTATATATGAGGCAAACGAGCAGTCGGAGTCATTTTCATGACTACCGACGCCCATAGATATCCGCATAGAAACTATACAGATGCGCTGCCTTCCATTCTCCTCCCACCTCCATGGAACACCGGATGCTTGCACACCGCACAAAACGCGACAGCACTGCTGTCACTTTACTCCAGCCTCGTATCGCTTACACGAGAGAGGTACCTCCCTAGTCATGCCAGCCTAATTCAGCTCCATGCATGCTTGCAGCGTGGCTAGATTATTCCGAGGTACACAGCTGAATTTCGCAGACGTGTTACACTCCCACCTTTCTATCTCTACAATGGGCAACTGGAAACTGCTCCATGAAACACTACAGCATACATACATCTCCGGTCCTATGGGGCGATTCCGCTGCAATACAGCATGTGCTTTCCTCTAAATCAGGGGTTCCCAACCTTTTTCCGGTCAGGGACCACTTTTTTATTATTCTCGATAGCACGGACCACAACGTAGTATAATAAAATCTCTCAATCACTGCTCGGCAACCAACGGCTTACAGCCCGCTAAATTTAAAACCATTATCGGACCATAATATTTTGGCTTCTGCGGACCACTGGTTGGAAACCATTGCTAAATGTTAAATTTATTAGAAATGTATAGGAACTGTAGAACTGTTACATGGCAATGTAGAATATTATAATCGCTTTAGAGAAATTCGTACCCCGAATTTTAGATTCCGCACTACTTATTTGCTTAAATATATAGTGTAAATTTAATTAAACATTAATTTAAATGTGCAAGTACATTTCAATACTGCAGTTGCATTGAAATCAGTTTGATTTCGTCAAAAAGTTATTTTATTGTAAAAAGTATATGTTTTTAATTATCAGCAAAAACAAATACTAAAATCGGACTACTCTGTAAAAAATATTTCGTAATAATCAAATCATGATAAAAAATCATTCATTAATAGTAAAAAACATTATAAAAGAGCTCTATATGATAATGATTATAATTTTATGATGATAATAATTTTTTTATATTATATTTAATATTGTTGGTTTTGTCATTCAAATTATATTTAATTTGAATAACAAAACCAACAATATTAATAAGACCAAACTAATTTTGTAATTTTTTTTAGGTATATAATTACAGAACATAATTTCCTTATTTTGAATACACTGTGCTTACAATTCTGGTTTTCATTATTGATTTTAATTTTATGTTCATACCTATATTATTTACAAGAGAAATGAGAATTCTCGAGTCTTTTTATTAAGCAACTTAATAGATTATAAATTATTGATAAAAGCTTTTAAGATTATATATCTAACAGAGAATTTATAAAGCCTGATAATGAACGAATAAGACTTGGTCGAAAATAAGGAAAAAATTCGATGTGAGAGATACACTGAGAAAGGTTTAGCAATATGAAAATCAATTTGAAGCTTCCATGAAGACCCTGTTCATTGTTGATTATTTTTTTACCTTTTTGTTTACTTCTTTTTATTATAAAATAAGCACATGATACCATAATTTAATAATTTCAGTTTTGTAACTTACGTACCTAAATTAATGATAATAATCAGGCAGTAAATGGAAAATGAGCTAGAAAAATATAGTTCTATGCTGTATTGCAGCCGAATTGGGCCGGCAATACCGGGGAGGTACCTCAAGATTACATGATACCGTTTTATGGTTACCGCACACTTATCAACTCGGAATGGGACCGTAACCGTATTACCTCGAGACGTTCAGTATTATTTGTATGAATATCCATACTGCAATGTACACTAATAATAAAACTTAAAGTAATCGTATCGCCTTCACTTTTCGCTTAACGTCCCTTTCCGAGTTGATAAGTGTGCGATGACCATTAAAGTGATGGCTATGTTTAGCGCGGTTTGTTTGTTTTCGGCGATCCAACAGTAAGGATGATATAATATATATGATGATATATATTATATCATCCTAATATATATATCTTCCTTTAAGTACATCACACTAAAATCGTTACAAAAATAGTTGATAAGTTCGCATACAAGCATGTCCAGCTCAGCTCATCTCATTTTGGATATCTCCGCAGCGACATTCCATTATCGCTGGGGATGCTACTAAAAGCAAATGCAACGTATACCGAATAGCTATAGAACCTTATAAGCTGTTTCTTTAACCGTAATATTGCATTACAGTCAGGAAACTGACGCTGTGGAATGTTGCAACAATGGGATGTACCCGGGAATCAGTATTTCGCCACACAATTGATAATCCCCCGAACCCTGAACCCGGATTGTATGAGCTTTGTGTCGTGTCGTTACGTCGTCGGAACTGAAATACTTTAACGTCTCAAGCAATTCCTAGGGTTGAGTTTACCGATGTTTCTATTCAATAGCATTGTTTGATGTGGACTTAGTATATATAACAATATGTACTAGCGTATTTATCTCATTTTATCAACGTATTCAGGAAGCGAGAAAAAGATTGTTTTGTGCCTATTGTTGAACAGAATTAGGGAAAATATTTGTAATAGGTTTTCAGAAACACTCAGTTACGCTTGCCTTGTCACCTGATAAGGAATACTTGCGTCGCTGTACGAACTGCATCCTTGTTTTACAATTTTTTTTTATAATGGTATGTGGTTACCGTAGCCTATGGACACTTGCAACACCAGGGGCATATGTGATGCCCCTGGTGTTGCAATGATGATATGTGATGCGATTCACAATTAACGAAGTATAGGTAAGTATTTTGAAGTTTAAGCATACAGTAGTACTATAAAAAGATAGACACTCTACTAGGTAAAAACTACTGTATGCTAGACTGCTGGTTAGGTTAAAACTATTGCAGTTTTGACTTAACCAGCAGTCTAGCATAACCTATTTTTGAAATCTAGTTCCATTTACACATTAGATTTCGTCTCATTCTATGTTTCAAAATAAAAATTCATGCGATACAAAAGAAAAATACAGTAAGTATATAATAAGTGTACAACTATTACGAATTCAACACTTAACCACGTTCATATATTCCTCAACATCACCGAAAAATAGATGAACAGTGTTTAATTTAAATTTTGAGTATTCAACTACTACAAAATATTATTTTAAGAAGGAACATACGTCCATATTTCTGTATCAAATACGTCTATTGCGAAAGGAGATGGTCGCGTAGACAAGTGATTTATTTATTTTTATGATATAGGGGGCAAACGAGCAGTCGCAACCATTTTCATAAATTCCGAAGCCTAAAGACATCCGCATAGCGATATATAGATGAGCTGTCCTCCTTTCTCCTCCCATCTCCATGGGCCACCTGCTTCTTGCACACCTCACGAAACGCGACAGCACAGCTGTCACTTTACGCCTTAGATCATTTAGTAATGATCTAAGCTTTACGCCGGTCTCGTGTAAGCGAGAGATACCTCCCCGGTCGTGCCGGTCCAATTCGGCTGCATGCAGTGTAGCACCACCTCTCCCTGAAACTCCTTTTGTCTAACCAATTCCACTTGTCGCTACACACGTCAACATAATATAATTCGGCAAATCATATAACTACTCTATGCGTACGAAGTCGCAGGCACCAGCTAGTTGTAATATAAGGATGCAGTCCGTACGGATAGCGACGCAAAAACGCTAACGACTTGTCCCTTATATGCGTATTTCTCGCTATAAACTCTCGAACTTTCATTCTGTGCTATGTGCTTAGAGAAAGTAGAGAGTTCACAAGAACTCTCTACTTCTGTGAGTTTCATGCTTAACTTTCGAACTAAACTATGTGCTTTTGCTGTGTTTGTCATTCCTTATAAATTATAACTGTCAATGTCAAATGTCAGTTTAAAAAAAATATTTCTCTCTAGCTCTTATTATGTCAGCCGACCACGCGTCTAACCATACTTATTTAATGTTATTTTAAATAATTTACCTCATAAACCAGTGACGTATTGTGTTAAACATAACTCTAAAGATATAATAATAAATGCAGTGTATATACCTACCTAAATGTGTAAAACCAGTGTTTTATTAGTTTATCATGAACATACTGTTTCCTACAATATACGAAGTAAATAAATGAGTTGTTATATATTTGCTACCTAACATCAGTCTAAAGACAAACAGCACAACGTTTTACCTTAACTTGTGTGGAGTTCCGCTAACGATGTATCAATTTTATCCACGCTAAACCCATACAGTCCTCGACACGATACAAAATCTTGGCTTGGATAGGAAACTTACTACACAGTCTAAACTTTTAATGGTTTTCATAGTGAACTTTCTACCAATCATGTCATTTCATTTGATACCCATATAGAGGTAGTTGTAAAAAATGTAATTAATCCGCGTTTTGAAGCGGAGGCCATTTTGGATTTTCCTTTTTTACTATGAGCTCTATTTTAAAGATCAAGTTCTTTAATTGGATACCCATATTGAAGTTGTTGTGAAGTAATATGTAATCTGCCATATTCTATCGGAGGCCATCTTGGATTTACAATTATAAAGAATATATTATTTTGTATTATTATCAAGATTACGAGTGTATGCCATATACCAATATGTCGTTAGCAAGGGGTAAAATTTCAATGACTAAATTTAACCCAAACAAATACACAAACTGGGGAAGCTAAATAAAACCGTTTAAATACTGTACAAGCAGTACTTCATGCCAGCGCATGTGCTACAACTATACAAAGCACAGGTCCGACCGCACATGGAGTACTGCTCTCACCTTTGAGCCGGAGCCCCTCAATATGAACTCGATCCATTTGACCGCATCCAACGTAGAGCGACTGTAATCGTTGACGATCAAAGTATATCCGAACGGCTTGACTCTCTGGCGTTACGGAGAGATATAGGCTTGCTCTGCATTTTCTACCGTATCTACAACGGGGAGTGTTCCGAGGAATTGTTCGGATTTTCCCGCAGCGAAGTTTCACTTTACGACATTGCGGCAGAACTCCTATTTCCACTGCCACCACCTACATGTCCCAAAGTCTACAACGGAGCGTTTCAGGCGCAATTTCTTACCACGCACAACATCACTATGGAACCAGCTGCCACAGTCGGTATTTCCAAACTTTTACGCCCTGGGATTCTTCAAGAAAATAGCTTACTCTTACTTAAAAGGCCAGCAACGTGCCTGCAAATCCTCGTATTTTGCCGATGTCTATGAGCGGC
>LUGF01004436.1:15426-31500 GCA_001625245.1 Calycopis cecrops | reverse complement strand
CGGTAGTCATGTAACATCTGCTCGTTTGCCCCTTACCCTATATAAAAGAATACCTAATTATCATGATAAATATATACCCATAAAGTTTGCCATTAAATCATCTGTGCTGTAATAAAACTTTTTCAAAATTACACAGAATAAAAGCGCTGGATGCACAAAATCCAACTAGAGAAAGTTGAAATAAGTGCCACTTCTTTGCTAAGCGTGTCAAGCTTTGAAACTGGTCTTGTGAAATGCTCTGTGCTCGGTGTCTTTTCAATAAGCAATACTAACTTTTAAACTCAACTCAAACAATTGACATGAGATATTAAAGAATGCTATATTGATAGTAAATGTTGAGGTTTATAAAATCATTGAGGTCAGTCCTCCTTCATAAAATTGTAATCTAGAGCTGTTGGCTAGTATTTTCATTACAATTTCGCGGTTGTTCCGTTCTTTAGTATAATATGTAAAGTAGTCTATATCGGAATGAGGTCGGAATTTCATGCTGGCTAATGCAAAAGTTACTAGGATAGGTAGATTACTAGGATACCCCAACAATATAGCCATAAGTTCTGTTACAAAGAAAAAAACATTTTTTTGTAAAAAATATGTAAAAAGCTTATTCGAAGTGGTCTCCATTGTCTGCAATACAGTCCTTTAGACGTTGTGGCCAGTTATCAACAGAAGCATGCACTCTTTCCATGCAGAAATTATTCACTGCCAATCGCATGGATTGGTTTAAGGACTCCAAATTATCATGGCGTTGAGAGCAAGCTGTACTCTCTAAAACTGATCATAAATCATAATCCAGCTGATTCAGATCGGGACTAGACGATGGCTAATCTTCAGCTCTGATGAAGTCCGAGACGTTCGCTTCCAACCAAGACTGCGTGGACCGAGCTTTATGACCCCGCGCTGAATCTTGCCAGAAAGACTATACTTGGTTATTGAACATGGTGTGATTATGAAGCCTAACTGCCTTCTCAAGAACTTGAATCTTGATACACTTGTGCCAATGTTTTGATACCTTTTTCTCAAAAATATTGCTCAGTCATTCCTTCATAGCTAACGCCCCACCAAACCATCACTGAAGTCGTATAATGCTCTACTTGCACTCTGTTGACTAATTGGAAAGCTTCCTTAGATCTTTGAGCATAAATATGGTCATTATGCTCGTTAAAATGTTCCTCAATTGTAAAAAAAAGCAGCTGCAAGTCTTAAGTAATCTCTTAAAATACGCGACATGGTTCTAGTTGCTATCCTTATTGACCCTTCAATGGGTCACTGGAAACTTATAAACTGCACTAAATTCCACAGCAATAGGTAAGGTCGTAGACCTTACCAAACGGCAGTATCAAGTGAACGTGACGTACCTCACCGGTCGTGTCGGTCAAAATCGGCTGAAATACGGTATATTGATGTTCATGTTGTACTTGTATATTGATGTTGATGATAAAACGTTGTAAATAATAATAAGTGTAATAAATGCAACAATAAAAACGAAACAAGTTTAAAAAATTCAAAATTCAAAGTCTAAGTAACCCTAAGAAAACATTAAGCAGGCTTACCGTTCGTAAATGACTGAAGTAAATGCAAAGCCTCCGTAGACAAATATTACTCCTTTGAGATGTACTTAAACAAACAGAGAACAGCGGTAACAAACCAAAATTGTTACAAAGTTTTACCACAGCTAAGGATATATTAAAACCAAGTAAATTGAAGTGAAATAAATTAGAATAAATTCTAAACTTGCCTAGCGTAATGAACGCATAAGGTCATAGAATATATCAAATACTAAAAATGGAATTAAAAAATGTGTATTATATTTTTTGAAATCATATGTTTTGAAATTTTGTGCGTTACACACAGAAAATTTCAATATAAGTCGTAAAGTATATATTTTATCTACACTAATGTTGTAACATTCTACTTATGTTTCAAATACTTGACTTATATTAACTACTGTTATAGCTCAGACAACAAAAAAACTCAATTGACATGATGTTATAATATCCAAATCGATATCGTAAAATCTCATTATAACACTGTGTGAGAGCGAGAGAGAGAGAGAGAGAGAGAGTGGTGAGAGAGCCTTATTTCAAAATCCTTAACTGCGCGCGTTCGCTCCTGATTGGACCTGCGCGCGCTGCAGCTGCGATCTCATTGGTTCAATGCCAGCTTGCGACGGATTTGCGAGAAAGAGACAAAGCTCTACAAAAAAATGAACGCCACAGACAACGAATAATCTACTGTTTAGTAGAAATTTAAAAGTAAAGTCATGTGATTTTTTCACATTATATTTCAACATTGAAGCAAGTATTTTAATATTGAATTATAAAAAGTATATATTTACGCGCCACAATTTTTCCAATCATATTAAAGTATTTAATAAAATTATTTATCTTCAAGAACATTACATTTTAAATCGTCGGCCAAGCAGTCGTCGCCTCGTCGGTCAAACAGTCTTCGCCTCGTCGGTCAAGCAGTCATCGCCTCGTCGGTCAAACAGTCGTCGCCTCGTCGGTCAAGCAGTCGTCGCCTCGTCGGTCAAACAGGCGTCGGTTCGATGTGACAATATACGTACCTACGCGCGAATTTAATGTTTCGCAATGTTTTATTAATTGAATAACTGCATTAGTGAAGATAAAGTAGTGTATGCAACTGCATATAACACCGGTATTAAAACACTCGTTAACTTCATTATATGATAGTTGCATAAACTACTATTATACTACATTATAAAAGGCGATGCCGCGAAAGGTATCTAATAATTAATTATTGTATCATCATCATCATCAGCCGGAAGACGTCCATTGCTGGACTCAGGCCTCCCCAGTCCTCATAGAGCACCAAAGGTCTCGGTTACACGCCACGTGCATTCAGCGGCTCCCCGCCACCTTACCCAAATCGTCAGTCCACCGCGTTGGAGGCCGTCCAATACTCCGTCTTCCGGTGTTGTATTATTATTATACTATAATATAAATAAATTAAAATTATAAAAAAAAACTTTCAAATATGCTCTAAATATATAAAATAAATAGAATACAACTTAAAAGATTTGTATGAGTATGGTACCAAATTTCAGCTCAAGTACAAAAAAATATCCTAACAAACAAAGTCACAAACTAATATATAAAATTTAAAGTTAAAAATAATGATCTTCCACAACAGTTTTTTTCCATTTTATCACATTAATCTATCATACAACAAGCTAATTTAGTGAAGCAGAATAAAAATTAGAAATATAACAAGAATATTAATTTATTGCCTGCGGGAAGTAATATGCCTCGCATCCTATAATGATAATGGTCAAATACATAATATAATGATATACATTAAATAACCTCTGTTTGTGCTGATTTCTTTGGGTGGCTGTCTCAAGAAACGACTTCGACGGCCCTTATTTACAAAAAAAAAAACTACGAGAATTTCTTTAAAATGAATTTTCCCGTTTGTCTGCGATATTTTTTGAGCGGTAATATTGCAGATGGTGCGTCTGTCTCAGTCGACAGCTTCCTCATTTTACTTTTCTATTTTTAAATCGTTTCAATGTGCTACTTTACTTCCTTACTTTTTTACAATAAGAAAAAACACACTTAGGCACGAAGAGAATTTTAATAGTTAGACTAGATCATTTTATAAGGAAGGTCTTTAATATTCACTTAAGATTATACGTGCTATTATAACAAAAGCCAGATTAAGTTAGTATTTCGCTATTTGCTTAAAAATTTCAGCAGCTGTTCACGGTATTTGTATTTGGGTGGCAGAGATACTGTCGCAGAAGCAGTAATTTAATTTAAACATTTCGGGGGATTTTTATCTAATTGGATTAAAATTTTACGTGGGACAGTTAGAATAAATAAAGCTTAGTAAAATACTTATTTTTTTTTTAAGAAAATGTATTGTATCGTTGGCTAAACCTGATGTGAACATCCTCATTACAAGGATGCTCTTTAATGTTGGCTTTTTAATCGATTTCAAAAAAGCGATGGTCTTCCTTGGAATGGATGGAAGATATTTTTATGTAAGGTCATTGATAATACTCAAACTTCTAAGGAAGGTTCCTAATTAGTCGACAGAGTGCAGTGTGGGCATTATCCGACATCAATGATGGTTTGGTGGGGTGTTAGCTATGAAGGAGTGAAAGACCAATATTTTTGTGAAAAAGGTATCAAAACATCTGCACAAGTGTATCTAGATATCATTCTTGAGAAGATAGTTAGGCCCCTTAATAACACCATGTTCAATAACCAAGTATGGTCCTTTCACCAAGACTCGCCACGGGTAATAGAGCTGGGTCCACGCGGTCTTGGTTAGAAGCGAACGACTCGGACTTTATCAGAGCTGAAGACTGGCCGTCGTCTAGTCTAAACGCCATGATAATTTGGAGTCCCCAAAACAATCCATACGATTGGCAGTGAAGAATTTCCCCAAGAAAAGAGTGCGTGCTTCTATTGAGAACTGGCCTCAAGAGTCCGTATTGCAGTCAATGGAGACCTTTTATTGTTTTTATATTTGTGTATTAAATTGACAAACTGTAAAGTAATAAATGTTATTTTCAATAATTTTTTTTTCTTTGCTACAGATTTTATGGCTAGACTAGGTATTTAAAATTCTCGTATCACAATGTCCCATACTTCCCAGAAACGGCTGAACTAATTCTTATGATATTTTGTGTGCATTTCGGGTACTTCTGGGAATCGGCCAACATCTATTTTTCATATTAATATTTCCACCGCATCCGATTCCATTGAAACCGCAGAACACAGCTAGTTATTATACTAGCAAATTTTTATTTGTTTGTTTAACATAAACTAACATTTTATAATATTAAAATATAATTAATTTATTATAATTATTTAATTTTAATTTATTAAATGTACACGTATAAATAGTTTATATTAAACTAACAAATGAAAATTCAGTATTACGGGTCACGTCACTGTGTTACACTAGTTGGTAAAAACAAAACTTTGTTCAAATTCATTTATGCGCACAATAAAGTTTGCCTGAAAATTTAATTACGGTTTTGAGATATACTAGCGTAATTTGAAAATCGTGCGAATTAATCGTAATTCATCATGAATGGGGAATAAATAATATACAAATAGCGTAAGCCGATTTTTGTCCTAGTGAATATTGGACGAAAGCTGTACATAAAAAAATGATTTTGGCCTTATTTAGAAGAACTCCAGCTATAGATTGCATCAATGGCTCGAGCTTTTAACAATGAAAAATAGAAAAGAGAGACATTTATTCCGATGATACAATCATACTTTACAAATTTTAATATTTCTTATTCGCGCCCCCTACAATATTGTACATATCGAATATACCTTGGATATATTATACAATATTGTAGGGTAAAGTAACGGGTTGACAATTCGCTCACATTGTTACACGTTACCATGACAACATATTTTCCAATAATGACATGACAACGTCTGTCGGGCAGCTAGTTATATATGTTTTAGTAGCAGCCATTCGTCGACTATCTGACCTGAAAGTACCTCCTCCACAGAGCTGTTGACGATGTATTTAACATGTTAGTAAAAAACGTTTAAAAGTATTTCCCAGTATCTTCAATGAAATTTGATTTGGATTTCGCCGATCTATGATTCAGACCTTAGGCCGGCACGACCGGGGAAGTACATCTCGCTTACACGAGACCGGCGTAAAGTGACAGCTGTGGAGCTGACGTATTTCGTGCGGTATGTAAGAAGCCGGCGCGCGGCGGTCCATAGAAGTGCGAGGAGAAAGGAGGGCTGCGCATCTGTATAGAGAGTCTATATATGCGGATGTCTATGGCCGTCGGTAGTCACAAAAATGGCCCTACCTCAACCCCTATCTCATAAAAATGTAGGTACTATCCTGACTTTGGAGGGCTTACTTTGAATCTGTTTGTTATGTGTGGCTTATGTACAGCTAATCAATCCTATCGAAGATTAACAAATTATTTTTAATAATTCTTATGGTATTTCTTCTTGGTATTTAAAATTAAAGCTAACATCGTTACAATAAATAATACTGCAAAAAATTATGTGCAAAAAGTTAAACTTCGATAAACAAATTGTAAATAATCAATAAATGGAAAGTGGAATGAAAATGAAACGAAAATGTAACTGACAAAGTTTGGTTCAAAAAGAGTGTAATGTCTGATATATTTTAATTATTGTAAGGAGTTAACGACTGTGCGCTGCCTTTTAACTTCCAAGGTCTTTGAACATTTGCATTATTGCTATCCACGTGTATCTTTCACTCTCTAGTGAAAAAAAAAATGACATCTTTGCCGCAGGGTGAATGGAACAATTTCCCTGAAACTGTAAAAGCTGGAGGATCCATTAAGCACGTGCAAGGGCGTTAACTGCTGCGCTTAATTTGCTTTTGGGGTGCCTCACATACTTGCTCTGAATTCTCAACACATGGTTACGATGAGGAGAATTGGGACAACGTCACGTATTGGTCACACATCTTTATAGCTTGCCAATATTTATGGGGTCATTTGTCTTATAAAGGCACTGATTGATACTTTATATGCCGCTATAAAAGGAAACTGTTTTCTTTACAAAGTTACTCAGAATAAATGATTTAGCTATACTTTAAAGTAACATTTTTTACACAATGTTTCTACTTAACTTTATCCTATTGAAATATACATAAATTTAGAATTTATTAAAACTTTTTCTAATTTTTTAGAAAGTATTTCTAAGTGAAATTCCTGGAACAGATAAAACGATTTAATCTCGTCATTTTGAAATTATTTTTTTTTGGAGATCGTTAAAAGTTATACAAGATGTTTTTCCTCCATATAATTTACTGTCTGTAAATAAAACTTGAAATTTATTTCAACGGTGAAAGTTGGGCATTTATTAATACTATTTCTTTACCTAATCTAATTATTTTTCAAAGACCTAGATGATAAATATGTAATTTCTACACTATCGAACGAATCCTCTGTTGTTGATGATTAAACATTAAACACGACCGGACTTCTTGTGCATGCCGGTGATCAAACCAACCAACTTTTTTGCAATCACAATCACCACTGCATCCCCGTTTTACAGTTGCTAAAATGTATTCGTCGGTTTTACCGGCACAGGTGGGAGTAAAGCTTGAATTGGTTCTGATGTATCTATTATCGAGCAATTTCCAACCCTCAATCTAGCTGATCACCAAGCGACACCTGAACATGGTAAATATCCGAAAACTAGGGTTATGAGCAGCAACTGTGTTGAAGGAAGACAAGCTGGTGGCACATATTTTTTTAATCCGGGTGTTTTTAACAAAACATAATTTAAAAAATCAATACTTATCTAAGCAGATAGTTTTTTTCATGCATACAAAGAAAAAAGCGAATTCCGTTGACGATAACTTCTTGTGCAGTCTAAATATTTGTTTATACGAAAGCTGGTGTCATTTATCCATGCTCGTCTTAGATGCTCGTATAGCATTATACTTTTTCTAAGATGCTCGTATAGTTACATTGGTCCCTCTCTGATCTCTATAGCTAACTTTACCTTTTTATACATAACTTTACAATCTATAATTTTTGACTAAAGTAATTTTACGATAAAACCTACCATTTTGAAGAAAATCGCTAATGACCCAATGTTTTGACGTTTGAACATAATATTGTTTTTCCTCGTGCCGGCACTATTTTTGAACATTGCTCTTAATTATTGTGTTTTGGAGAATTACACTCACTTTCAGCGTTATGGAAATTTATGTAACTTGGAATGCCTAAATTGACCGGACGAAATTGCGGACGCGTTATTTGAACGTGATAAGGCGCCGCGTGTGTAGGTACCTATGTAAAGCTTGCGAGACCTCATATCATCGGTTTATAGAAACGGAACGTAAATAGTGAATTTGGAACCATGGAATTTAACGCAGAAATTTTGACGATTTGTACTAATATTATAAATGAAATGAATATGTATATGTGTGATTGTTTGTCTGTTCTTTACTTAAAAAGGGAGCAAAGGATTCATGTGATTCTTTGTGTAGAGATAGTTAAAGGGCTGTGATGTGACAGGCTCTTTCATTCCAAACGAGGAAAGGGGGAGGGGGTTAGTTGCCATTCAATGCAGCAGCATGATATCTTCTCTTGCTACTACTTAATGTAGAAATATAAATTAACTTGGCATTACATAAATATAATCCTCCTAAATATGAAATATATGAAATAAATAAAATAAAAAAATATGATTACATCTATTACTAACGATAACAAGTCACAGTCCCAAGAGACGCCACCAATAACAAGAGGCGAGATTGATATTTGATGTATGTTATATTCGATACCCATTTTTCTAAAAACGACTTTGGCATTTTCCTGTAAGCTATACAATATACTGGGTCTTTATCTGTAAGCGAAATTTGTATATTTAATAATTCATGTACACAAAAACGAACGTTAGAAATTTATATAAATATTCAATACAAATTTACTATCTTTAGACCTGGAAAAAATGAAACGAAATTGCGACAAATATAAGAATGAAATAAAAATTACACTTTAGTTATGACTTGAAAGTCACACTTATAATGTTAGCGCGCTGTTATGAAGTGTGCTTGTGAATATAACTCAAGTTTTATTATGTTCGCTATAAATTGAATGGGGCTTACAATACACCAATGAGAGCAATGAATAAATTTATTCGTAACTGTGGGTTTGTAAACCCAATATTGGAATATTAAGGGGCACTTGTAGACAAGGAAAACATAAATTGCACCAATAAATAACCTATTTCTAATGTTGTTTCATTGAGTTATTATTTGTGTTGTTTGTGATGGATGATGTTGTAAGCTGATAAGTACTTACAGAAAAATGATTGGAATATTGAAAATTTGTATTATACGAAAACCTTTGTTTTATCACGTCATACAGTAACGCAAAGTAACTTAGCGTAATGCTCCTATATACACTAATGTATACGTAGATATGGCCGGCGGGGACCAAAAGCTTCCAACGATCTCTAACACGGGATAGATCCGCATAAAGCCGAACATGCGAAAAACAGCCTACACTAAGATCCACACCCTCAACTTCAGCGCCTGGTATTGGGCTTTATTTATTGTCATTGCGTAACATAGGCTCACTGGAATTTAGATTCGAGAGAAGAATTTGTGGTATAAAAACACAATCGCCTGCTCCGCATCCAGCTAAATTTCAATTTCTATTACGTCTACTCTATAAGTATTGGTGATCTTATATTCCTTAGGAGTATTCTATTTACCCCGAGTTTTGAATGTGTTTTGTGACCGGACTAAACGCTGAATCCCACTGTAATATGATGATCTGAGCTAAATTTTAGGTTAGTCATAGAAATCTATTGTAGACTGCAATAGGCTGATGATCATGATGATGATAGAAAGTTACTTTAACACATTACTATGGGAGAAACATGGTTTTTCTAATTTTACCCAGGCTAACTTTATTGTTTGCCCTGCCGCTTTGTTAATGGTCATAGCGAAACTACTCTTAATCGAAAAATTTACCCTTCTAATTGGTATTCGTTGCAATTTCACCTCGCAACATTCCAACCAAGTTGTGTGACACGAATTTTCATATCATTACATAGCCTCGTGGCATCTAAATTTTGCATAGGTAGCATGACTGAGACGCCTAATTTATTTGATGCTTGTGTGAGGGTACACCTGACAGCTCAAATGAATTGAGTTTAGATACTAAACGGGATCTTTGAAGTAATTTTGTTGGCAACATCGTTTTTAGTTACTAGAATTGGAGTACCGCATAGATATTGATTTTCGTGTATGTTGTTTTATAAAGCTAGGAACTTAAACGTAAACACTTGTAATCAGTTCTGAATTACTCTTTACTGATTTACAAACTTGTTACTTGGAATTGGTTACTTTTACGTGGTTTTCGTGCTTCGTTTTTACTAAAAAAGCGGACAAACAAATTTTCACATTTATAAAATTAGTATGGATATTCCGAAACAAATTCAAAAAAATCAAACTTCAGGGCGCGAGGAGATTTAAGGGCGCGAGAGGATAAACATAGACAAAATTAGTCTATGCCACTCTGCAGCCCTTCTACTGTTTACGCATAAAAATCACTACACATCCGTGGCTTCACTTTTATATGAAAGACGGACAAACATACACAAAAACAAACATTCACATTTGTAATATTATTATGAATGTTGCCCCGAAACGAAACTGAAAATTTCTGCATTAAGCACGGTTGTTTGGTTGTTTCGGGATGTTAAAATGACCCTTTCACAACGCCATGAATTTTCAAAATTTACAATTTGCGATGCGTTCCCATCCCACGCGCTTTATACACCTACCGCGCCGCGTCGCGTTCAACTAATGTGCTTGGAACCTTTGCTGAATATCATTTTAATATGATTGATCCGTGTACTATGTTACTTGGTACAAATTATATGATTAACATAAATTATTATAACTTCTTTATTTGTAAAACGAATTTGTCATTAAATAACTTAAAGGTTAAAAAAAGACACATCACAATATATATAATAGCTGTGCCCCGCGGTTTCACTCGCGTTTAATTTCTAAGAAATCCATATAAACTTCAACACCCTATTTCACCCCTTAGGGGTTGAATTTCTAAAAATCCTTTCTTAGCGGATGCCTACGTCATAACATCTAACTGCATGCCAAATTTCAGCTTGATCCGTCCAGTAGTTTGACTATATTTTCCAAAATAAAATATAGTCTATGTTACTCGTGGATAATGTAGCTTTCGAATGGTGAAAGAATTTTTAAAATCGGTCCAGTAGTTTTTGAGCCTATTGATTACAACCAAACAAACAAACAAAGTTTTCCTCTTTATAATATTAGTGTGTCCGAAAAATCCAAATATCTTACGGAACCCTATTTTTTTCTAAAATAAAATATAGTCTATGTTACTCGTGGATAATGTAGCTTTCGGATGGTGAAAGAATTTTTAAAATCGGTCCAGTAGTTTTTGAGCCTATTCGTTACAACCAAACAAACAAACAAAGTTTTCCTCTTTATAATATTAGTACGCAATTGTATTTTTTACCAGCCAAATAACCATCGAAATACCCATATAAAATTTTAACCCAATCTGTTGAGCCGCTTAGAAGTTGACATTCCGACAGCAGCGCCACCTACCGGATCCAATTGTATTTTTTGCAATCCAGGTAACCATCGAAATACCAATGTAAAATTTCAACCCAATCGGTTGAGCCGTTTAGAAGTTGACATTCCGACAGCAGCGCCACCTACCGGATCCAAAATAAAATATAGTCTATATTACTCGTGGATAATGTAGCTTTCGAATGGAGAAAGAATTTTTAAAATCGGTCCAGTAGTTTTTGAGCCTATTCAATACAACCAAACAAACAAACAAAGTTTTCCTCTTTATAATATTAGTATAGATATATGTAAATGTATATATTCCCGAAAACTGTATACAAGGTTGATAAAAGCGAGAGACGTTAAATGAAACCACATATTTAGTGCATAATTTCCAGGCTACACAACAAAACTCAGATCAATCGGAGCAATTGTTTAGCCACAGAAAATTTTTAAAGTACCTTTCTGGTACCGCCATAAAGTGACAGTTATGCTGCGAAGTATTTCTGCGTATGTGAGTTTATATGAGTATCCTCGCAGATATTATGTTAACTTTTTTCCTTTCCGTTGTTTGTTTTTCGACTTTTCTTTACCCGAAAATGGGCCACCGCCGGTTTAAAGGAAAGTAGAAAGAACGGCAATGTATCAGCAAAATAATTATGGTGATGTCTATGGACTGTAGTCGAGAAATGGTTACAGCTGTTCGTTCGCACACTAATACTTAAAAAAGCTATATTCCTAGTTCATTACAAAGCAATAGTCGATGAAAAGTATGAAGTACAAGGAATACAGACGGAGAGAATAGAATCTGTAACGAGGGCAGCTGCCAATACTCGTTAATTTATATCAATAATAATCGTTTTATTTATATATCTTTCCTCTTGGTTTCCTATAATTTATGAACGTTCCTATTTTCACAATGGATGCTGAAATCCAAATTGTCCAGACAAAGATTTAGTTTGTTAACAGAGAAATGTTAAGTTAATAAATAATAATAATTGCAATTCCGTCTTCTCTAGCTGGATTTTGCAAGTCGGAGAATTGTTCTGAAAGCTTTTTACTAAGTAATTACTTGAAAGTTTTTATTATTTATTTTTAAATCAGTAACACTTACATTTTATTTCCTAAGGTTTCATTATGGTAACTCGACTAAAGAAAATAAATTTACAGTTGAACAGAGACTTACTCTAAATATCGCATAGAGCTTATAAAGATGCGTGGCCTTCTTGCCTTATTCATCCTCCATTGGCCACCGAATACTAACATACCGCACAAAACTATCCAGAGTGTGCACTTTCCCGGTCGTGTCGACCCAATTCGGTTGCACTGTACTACCTCTTACTATCCACAGACTTTTATATAGATGCAACAGATGAAAACAGAACTCCATGGCTCTGAAAAACATCTAGTGCTCAAATCCTAGCTAGAGTAAATGTTTCAAGAAACAAACATGATTTGTTTCATTTGATGTAATTAAAAAGAATGATGGTTTATAGCACATAAGCTAAATATAAAAAAATCTATTCGTTTCGCTCACCAAATTTATTTGTTGCATATTAATTTGTATCTAGTGACGTATGTGACTTGTGTCTATTTTGGATATAGGGGATGTAAACTGAAATCAATCTTACCCAAGGTCTATAGATATTGTTTGTAAAAGGTAACGTTTTTGGTCGATGTTCAATGAATTATAACAGCCCTCTTTGTGTGGGATGGAAATACAATGTATATACATTATACAACTCGCTTCCGCCCGGAACTTCGCCAGCGTGGATTTCGGACTTTAAAAATAGTTATTTTACATATAAACCTTCCTCTTGTATCACTCTAGCTACTAAAAAAAACCTATCAAAATCTGTTGAGTAATTTTAAAGATCTAAACATATAAACACACAGACGCGACGGCGGAAAGCGTTGTTTTATACTATGTAGTGATGTACAATGCTCACCGTATATTTTTTTTTTTATGGTATAGGAGGGCAAACGAGCAGTCGGAGCCATTTTCATGACTACCGACGCCCACAAACATCCAGATAGAGGCTATACAGATGCGCTGCCCTCCTTTCTCCTCCCACCTCCATGGGCCACCGGCTACTTACACACCGCACGAAACGCGACAGCACAGCTGGCACTTTACGCCGGTCTCGTGTAAGCGAGAGGTACCTCCCCGGTCGTGCCGGCCCAATTCGACTGCATGCAAGCATGCAGTGTGGCACTACCTCTTACTTAACAAATAAAGATAATTAAATTGTAGGTACGTACTACGAATATTCTAATTAGCAACGATTTTAAGCGAACTATTCAATAAAAAAAATATATATTAGGCAGCTGTATAAAATACAAACGTCAACATATTTGTGTCATTTTAGTATGGTACTTATATTGAAATATACAAAGTACAGATCTATGCAAAAGTGCATAGCGGTTTTTATGGAGTTCGTAACTCGTAAACAGAACGAAATGAGTTGAGAGTCGTTCGCGTAGAGTTTTAGGAAGATGTACTGCAGGCACAACCGGGGAACTTTTATCTCATATGACACCAACTTTAAAGATGGATTTGCCATCGCATCAATCGCGGTTATTGATTAGTCAATTTCGGCTTACTGCAAGAGTTCATTAACCGACATTCACGAAACATTGAGAAATCAATTCCTTCATTAATTTTTCATTAATAACACTATATTATAATGTCATATTTGAAACCAAAACTAATTAATTGATTGGTTGGTTTCATTAATAACACTATATTATAGTCTTGTCAATAAATAATTGAATTTGCAAAGTTTCATAATGTCAGTTAATGAGTTCTTGCAGTAAGCCGACGAATAGCTTATTGCGGATGTGATTGTTAGTTATTGATACATCAATATAAAGTATAATGGAGCTGTTAAGGACATTCAATGCATCAAGCAATGCATCTGGTATTGCTTCCCTTTATTGATGGATAAATCATCAGCATCTCATCAACAAGAGCTATATCATTAAGTTAAACTGATTCTGTTACAATGATACTTAATATTATAATCTACAACGCATGATAAAATATAATCAGATGTCTGTAATGACTGCGGAGCGTTATGTTGGCAGCAACATAATGTGTATGAATTTTGATTCATGCGGCTCGTTTGATAGACATCTACCATAAGTGCCAAATACTAAACGTAATTAACTATCTGTTACAACATTGAACGGCAACGCCTCTGGTTCAATTGAATTTGATATTGATATATCACTCTATTGAACTGAAATAATTATTCAGAAGCAATTTAATTAAACTAAATGGATAATAAACACTATAATAGGTTTTTACACTATTGAGCAGTAAAATAATTATATGCTTCCCGTGATAAGTGATACAAATGAAAAATCTTAATTTTACAGGAGAGCGAAAATTAAATTTAAAAAATTCTATAATAAGTCTAGGTACTTCATGTTATTGATAAAAACATTCTCTTTAAAAATACATTTAATGTTTTTCGATAAATATTATAAATTTGGAGAAAATCTGGATTTTTCTTGAACAAACTACGAGTTGTATCTACTAAGATGTTGTAATATAAGTAAAAAATATCTGTAAATGATACAAGTTTAGTTATATCATTTTGCAAAAATGCCTATGCAAAACTAAGCATGAGAAATTGTTTTTGGAACCAATACATAAAGGAGTAGGTACAACTTGATTTATAACAACATGAACTTTTTTTTTCACTTGTATCACTTTTCACTATATTATCTCCAAAACTATAGCAAATAGAAGTAATTGAGCCCAAAAATCTCGTATTTTTTAGTGATTCTTATTTTATATAAAAAGAAAGCACAGAATTATATACAGGTATGTCTCTCTTGGTTAAGTAGCTATTCAGCCATAGATTTTGAAGTTCCAGTTTCATAGTAATTAAGTCCCAGGTTAAACAAAAAAAATACTTTAATTTTATTTATTTTTAAGCAGTTATAAGACGTCGCGCGTCGTTGTTGTGTGCATGTGTCTATGTGCGTATGTGTATACGCATGAGTATCTGTGCGCGTATGCGTGACCAACAACCGTGAAAAAAAAACAAAACTTATTTTGTAGTTTCAATAGGTATTCTATTTGTCAAAATTATAACAATAATTTCTTCGGTAAGCAATTTCAAATTGACTCGAACTCTCAGAATAAAGTAATAATTGGGAACAACTCCGTTACCATCTAAAATACTGGAGATGCTCGAGTCGTAATACTATGTTAATCGAATTACAATGCTCGAAGTTCAGTTTTCACAGTCGCCTTGTAAGTCGCCACATTTAAATTCCTTCGAATGCCTTATGTACTTAAAGGTATATGATATCATAATTTGATCGGTTACTAACGACTTGAAAAACTTAACCGAGGGCGTTTTAATGTATTTATTATATTCAATCCTATGGTTATTTAACAATTTAATCAAAATATTACCTAAAGAAATAAGTTACATTAGCACCTACTTCAACAACGGGTGAATAAACTTTATAGTTATTTTAGTGAACATAATATGATACTAATCGTTTTGTAATAGCAACAAATATAATGTCGTGTATATTGCACTCAGAAATGAAAAAAATATAACACCCTATGAGCTGTCCCTCTTTCGGAGGAGTCCGCATGTTCATGACAGATCCGGGGTATCTTAAAATAGGCTATCGACGGCGTCCGCGGTATTTAGTGGGTGAAAAGTTCATTCGGGAACTCGCCCAGAACTGATGCAGCCGCACCCGAGGCAGATTTGTTAGCTCGTTATTTGAACTACATTTAAAAAAAAATACGAAAACGGGTTTGATTTGACAAGCCCCATCGGGTGAAACCGATTACAACTTTGACTGATGCAGATAGATTTAAGCTGGACGAGATATCGAGTTCTAAAATAAAAACCAATTGAAATAGACAACCGATCGAACAAACCAAAACGTCCAGGAGGGCGTAGATATTCACTTACTATTACGATGATTCGAATGATCGTTTGCTCTCCCTGATATAAAAAAATA
>LUGF01004436.1:0-15132 GCA_001625245.1 Calycopis cecrops | reverse complement strand
TCATATTTTACGAAGAAATAAACTATTGGTTAATTATATTTTTTTGCGAATTTGAACTCGAGTCAACATGTCAATCAAGTGTGAATCAAAATCAATCAACTTACCCTATGTCAGGGTCACAGCAAGAGGTCCATGTTGTCACAGGCTATTGCTGCTGGCACTGTCGTACCAGAGTGTGACAGTGTGTGTCAGAACACACAGTATGGGCAGCATTAGAATAAAAATCTCTTTTCCCCACATTTTGTAAATCTCTCTTCCCCCAGAGTTTATACAATACAGAAGACTCACATTTAGACATGTTTTAAGGATTTAAACTAGTTGCACGAGCAAAACGGCAGCCTCTGGTTTTAGGAGGCTAAGTTCTTGATGGCGAAGTAGGTATCCTCTTAGCTATTCTTCACCTGCCATATATTCTCTAGTGCAAGTATCAAAAAACTGAAATACTAATTTATGGATTTTTACTAGCTAGTTGTCATAGTGACATGAAAAACTGAGACAATATGTACCTGATCCTTTATTGGCAATAAATTTAAAAAAAACTATATCAGAAACAACACAATTTATAAGTTGTAAAAGAATATTTTTTTTATTACAATACGTCTGACGTGTAAACATTAATAGAACGTATGTTGTAGGACATTTATGCAATTAGTGTAAAATTTTACTTACTGTTTAATATTTTTTGTTTTCGTATATTTACTGAGATCCAAAAAGCCAGCCGCCATCAAACTTTCAGGTGTACTAACATTTGTTTAGATATTTCAAACTTCTCGCATCTTAAATTGTTGTCATTGAAAAAATATTGACGTTATGACAATAAGTACTTGTGACAACGAGGACACCTCTCCCCTGCCTCCCCGGTCGTACCGGCCCAATCGACTGCATGCAAGAATGCAGTGTGGCACTAACTCTTACTAAATTTACATACGACGATGCAATATTCAGAATATCGACGAGAAATACATACAATTTCATATCTCAAAGATCAATTGAGTGTACGATGGCGTAGTGTAATTGAAGGATTAATCAGAAGACTATTAAATAGACACGAGATGAGATGTAAGCGTATCGTATAACCCTGCTACGTTAAACGCTGCATATTACTGAAGTAGTTTGAATAGATATTACAATAACATGTTAGTATTTAATAGGTATTCAATACATTACTTGAAGCTTTATATATGGATGGTATCTGCTACTTCGATCGCGTAACGTATTTTTAAGGTAAAGTATAATTACTGACTTTCACGTAGGAATGAGCGAGTTTCCCGCTGTAAAAAGTATTCTAGACGTTGATCAGGCTATGTGTCATCTATACACCACAAAAAGATTCATTAAAATCCGTCCAGTAGTTTCGGAGATTAGCCTGGACAAACAGACAAAGGGACAGACAAAAAAGCTAGTGTGTGTTCTAATACTTTTTTAATATTAGGTTTCAGTAAATAAATAAACGTTTATTTTGCAAATTTACACACATAGAGTACAACAACAACAATGATTCACATTGGGTACTGCAAAATCGGTCCCAAATTCGACATTTGTTAACATAATATAATAATATGTCAGCACCGGTCTTCCGCTTGGGCCATAATATTATGATGACCATAAGGACACGCAAACAACCATATATTTATACTATATCTTATATAAACTAATACACTGTAGGTACCTACATCTAATATTGTTATGCAGATTTTTCACAAACAAAAATTAAAACCAACATGACAGCGACAATAAATTTTTGCTATAAACTATACCTTAATTGGTATTTAAAAAAAAATGTTCTCAATTAATAATGGTTGTGGAAACAAGAGACATAAAAATATTCAATGTACAGACACACTGATTTTACTGTTTTATTATATCTACAAATGTGAGAGTTGATTCATTAAGCAAACGCAAATTCATAAAATAATAGTATATTGATCGATTTATTTGGTTAGTTTCACTCATTTAGATTAATTATATGCTTGTCAAACCTTTTGTTCTGAACCATATGGCTGCCATCTAGTATCCAACAGTGTATTTAATATTAGAATACCGGTGTGGGCCGCGTGTCGTTCGACGCGTGAGTTTTGAGCGGCCATATTGTTGTATCTCTGGAGAGATCGGCGCGTAGTTAATTGTTTTTGTTACGCCTTGTTTGATGCCACTGAGATCGGACGCGTACATAATTTGAGACTTGTGTTTATGATTGCTAATTTAAGTTAAGTGTTGGTTCCCCTTTTGATATTATCGGGAGTGTAATTTAATTAACTAACTAAATGAACTTGTGATTGATTCGTGTTGTGTATAAGTTGAATATAAAAGGCTTTGACACCCCCGCTTGTGAGGCTTGTCTAAGAAGATTCATATTTCGGGCGGATTGCAGCTTCACGGAAGGCTAAGCATATTATCTCATTACATGCTTGAAATTTATGGCCATAGTTGGCCATAATTTATGGCCATAGTTATTGTGATATATATTAAGCCGGACCCGGAGACACAAGGTAATTGCACCTATTAAGATTAATTTAGCTCTGCGTAATCGCAGACAAAGTTCATTCTATTTTGTGCCCTGAGTATACCACTTCCACTGCGCAACAAATCCAGGGTTAGAACTAAACACCTTTGATAGTATTTGATTTAATTTCATGGTTATATTTATAAAAGAAGGGAAACCCATTAAGTGTTACTTTATTGTCTGTTTGTCAAAAAAAAGTAATAGTACAAACCTTGGACATCATTGAAGGTTTTTTCTTTGTAATGATAAATGGGGGCAAATGAGCAGTCGGACCTATTTCACTCGCCGCTTATAAAGCGCGTTTTTGATAAAACATTTACATAAGAATATGTTATCAGTGGAAACATAGCTGACTTTTCCATATTTTATATCTGTTATGTCCTAAGTGTTATGATAATTGTGTTTCCCAAACAAATAAAGTAAAATAAAAATAAAATAAGAATCGGGCATCATCCTAATCAATATTATGAGTGACAGTAATTAACAATAATTAACAGTTTCATCTGTGTGTGAGTGCAATTGCACTTTATTGTTTAATTAACATTATACTCCAATTGAGGTCCAGAATTACGTTGGTATATTATTATAGTATTATGTATACACAATTACATTTTATCTTTATCTATTAAAATAAATATCTCATTTCAAACTTCCACCAAAAATCATCATATTGTGTGGAGCACTGAAAATTAGGAATGGAACGGACTCGGCATACCACGGTCAATGTAAATATATTAAGTCGTAAGACGGAAGGGAGTGGCGAATTCGAATAGGTACACAGTTGTAATATAAAAATTTATATGGTAAATAAATAAGTAGTTATATTTTATTATAAGTATTAATTTAATAAAATGCATATTGTGAAAAATTACCATTTTAATAACTGATAAAAATATACCAGGTTAATTATAGTTACAATATTGCCCTGTATGTATTACAGGTATAGATGAAGGTAACTGATAAGGACTCAGTCTACCGAGAACATGTTTGCGTGGGCGCTCTGGGAGCTACAAATGTTATATTTTATTGAAAATTGTCTCGACTTTTCCATACGATTTATATATAGTTTTAGAGTATTAATATTTTAAATGGTTAAAAATAGTAAATATTATATCAAGGCTGACTTCGATATACAATCAATGTTGTCAAGGGTTCAAACTATCAAAATTAGATGGGCTGCAAAAACGGAATCTATCTTATATACTAAGCAAAGTGTTAGGTAACTAGTTATTCCATACTTGTTTCTATAAAGAATGCTTAATTGGCTCTAACCATAACATGTAAAGCCGGCAAGGTGTGGATTTGTACATCGTATTATAGCTATATTACATTGTATTTTAACATATCAGTTATACCTATTAGTCTGATAGCTGATCCTGTTGCTGATAGATCCGGGACACTCCAACATGGCGGCAGAAGACTCTCGCAGTGGTTTTTACTCGGTAGCGGTTTTACACTGCGTCCGACACACCCTCCCGTCTGTAGTAATCAGTAGCCGTTGGACAGTACATAAAGCATTTTCCCCGCGTTAAAAAAGGTCTGCCAGCATATAGAGTATCTTTGGCTCAGTACTCCACAGTACCGCAGTAGTAGCTGCTTCCAATTAAAACTTTCCTACATAAAGCGACTCGAAGCGGCGATAATTGATTGAACATGGAGCTTGCTTGGTACTCTGCTTTGTGTAGCGTTGTCAGTTCGCTGCGCTTCTTATGCTGCTATATATAAATAAATGTATGCGATATATACAAAATTAGATTGCACCAAAACAAATGCCTTGTATGTTTTTTTGCCTTTAAGCTTTGTGGTATAGGTGACAAAAAGACTTGACTAAGGTATACGTACGCAGCCTAGCCCAGTTGTATTCTTCTGCGAGCCTTCTTCTCAAAGTTGTTTCTACCCAGCTGAAACGAATACTTAAGGTATATTATATACACTTGAATAACTTGGAGTATAATTCCATAGAGGGTGATCGGATCCGGGAGAACATGTTCATTGAATATTATTTTGGTTTTGTTCAAATTCATCCAGAGACCGATGATTCAGTCAGGCTACTCAACATATTGATATATGCTGAGTATATAATCTTATATATAATCTTGGACGGTTTCAGCCATATAACTAGGTTGTCTGCAAGTCTTAAGGAGAGGTACTCGCCATTTATATTTATGCCACCTCCTTTCCAGTGTAGCATCTTGAACATACCTACCAATGCATTTATGAACAAATTAAGAGAAATGGCGGTCCTTTGTCTGATTCCTCAATGCATATCGATATATTCAGACTGCTGATTCTATGCTTGGACGGCCATAGTTGCAGTATTATGTAGGCCTCTCTACACTTGGATATATCGCCAATTAACTAGGCATGGACTTCAGAACAGACTAAGTCTCTCTCGAGTCCAAGGCATTTTTATAATCCACAAATGCTAAACAGAGGCAGGTTATATTCTGACGTTTTTTGTATAGCCTGCCGCACTGCGTGGATGTGATCAATTGTGCCGTATGCTCTTTGGAACTCAGCCAGTTCAAGAGTCTAAAACTTGTCTTGTCTCCCCTTAGGAAACAGCTTATAAACGACATGACTCAAAAGAAAATTCTGTAGGATATTATTAAGTCTTTTCGAAAAAGACAATGACAATATCTTTTCTCTATGCCTTTGGAGTTCTCCCAGTAGATAAAACAGAATTAAATATTTTTTAAATTTCAATTGAACTAGTTATTGAATTAGCCTGTGTGGAGTTAGAGCAGTTTGTGGTTATTAGTGTATATAGACCACCTTCAGCATCCTATGATAATTTTGAAAAAATAATGGAGGAAGCGTTATCAATTAGTAATAGTAAGGTAGTAGGATTAGTAATAAAAATAAAAAACTCTTTGTCTGTGGAGATTTTAATGTGGACTTGTTAATAGAAAACTCAGTCATTTGCATTAAACTAAAAAGTTTGTTCTAATCGTATAACTGCATAAATGTATTTCTAGAGCCTACTAGAATAACGTTACATAGTGCCACATGTATAGATAATATATTCACAAATTGTGCTACAGTTACAAATAAGAGTATTCTAAACAATCTTACATCTGATCACTGCGGTCAATTAATACAGTTCCAATCACCTAGAGAAGTCAATAAAACGGAAAAAATCTCTGTAAGGTCCAAGTCACAGAGACACTCAGATAAGTTTAAGAAAAATTTATCATTAAAAACTCCGTCTCTTATAGAACAAAACGATCCTAATTCTCAATATAACAGTTTCTTTAAAATGTTTAGTGAAGAATATAACTCTAGTTTCATTCCTAAGTCTATCTTAATTAATAAAAAACCATGCTTTAGAGATTGGGCTACAGTGGGCATTCATAGAAGCAGAAATCGGTTATATGAGCTATACAGTGAACGGAAATTTAACATTAGTGAAAGATTCAATAATTATGTTAGGGAATATTCTAAATTATTTAAAATAGTCTGTCATATAGCGAAATCAAAATTCTTAAGCAATAAAATTAAAAATAGTAAAGATAAAATAAAAACTACCTGGAATATTATTAAAGCGGAGACCGGTAAAGCAAAATCGAATAAAACTGATTATCGTATAGAAGTTAATGGGACTACTTTGGAATCAAAATTGGAAATTGCCTCAATGTTCTATAACTTCTTCTTAAATATGCCAACTCTAACGACACAAACGTTAAACTCTTCACTAACAATAGCAGAAGCATTATTAAAACAAAACATACCAGAATGTTCAAAAACATTTAAATTTAGTCATATAAACCATAATGATGTGATCAAAGTATTTAATTCTATAAAATCAAAAAGCACTGTTGATCTCTGGGGACATTCTGTTAGCCTGGTTAAAATAATAATTTCGGTGATTACACCTCAACTAGCTTTAATATTTAACAAATCTGTTGATTATGGCATATTTCCGGATCTCATAAAATACAGTAAGACTATACCTGTATTTAAATCAGGTAGTACCACTGACTCCTCAAATTTCCGACCCATTTCCATACTACCTGTTTTCAGTAAAATCTTTGAAAACTAATTCTAAATCAAATGACTGTTCATTTCAGTTCATTATTAACATGTAAACAATTTGGATTTACAAGGGGTCGCTTAACAACTGATGCCGGTGTAGAGCTTTTAGAGTATGTATTTAACGCTTGGGAGGATTCAGTGGAAGCCTTGGGTGTCTTCTGCGATTTATCCAAGGCATTTGACTGTGTCCATCATGAAACCTTAATCAGCAAATTAAATCACTATGGTGTTAAGAGTAAGGCATTGAATCTTATTAGGTCTTATTTAAACAATAGAATCCAGATAGTTGATATTAACGGAAAGCGCACATCTGGTTCCAAAATCAAAATGGGAGTCCCACAGGGTTCTATTCTTGGCCCGTTTCTATTTCTTATATATATTAATGATTTGCCAAGTGTCATAAAAAAGGGATATTTGCAGATGATACATCTCTTCTATTCAAAATAAAAAGACGTGAAGAGGCGTTTAAGAATATAAATGATTCTCTAGCTGAAGTTGTTTACTGGTTCAACATAAATAATTTGCTTTTAAATAGTAAAAAAACAAAATGCATTAGATTCCAAACACAAAGAGTCAGCCATGTAAATACTGATATAGTTATAAATGGAGAAAAGTTAGATATAGTGGATAGCACAGTATTCCTAGGTGCATATGGTGATACCTTAAATGCATAGCTTCAATGGGGCCCACATATAGCTAGATTAGCAAACAAACTTAGTTCAGCTGCATTTGCTGTTAAAAAGATGCTGCCAGCTGCATTTGCTGTTAAAAAGATTCGTCAACTCACGGATGAAGATACTGCGCGAATAGTATATTTTAGCTATTTCCATAGTGTAATGTCTTGCGGTATTTTGCTATGGGGTCTTGCAGCTGATATTCAAACAATCTTTGTACTACAAAAGAGGGCTAAACACTTTCTGAGAGATAAATTTAAACAGATTAACATTTTGACTTTACCATCTCAATATATATTAGAAAATTTAATATTTGTTCACAAAAATATTCATAAATTTAAAAGAAATGGTGATGCTCATAGTAGCGAAACTAGAAATAGACATAAACTTGCTTTGATCCACACAAGGCTTCAAATAGTAGATAAATCATTTAAGGGACAATGCATATGTTTTTATAACAAAATCCCTGCAGAGATGTGTAAACTAAATCCTCTAAAGATCAAACATGTTTAAACAAAAACTTGCTAAAAAATCATATTATACTGTCAAAGACTATCTTAATGATAAGAATGCATGGGACTAAATAATGTTAACATTGTATGTAACTAACTCGATTTATCTCTCCAGAACGCCATTATTGTTATTTTTTCGTAGTATTTTGTTGACGTCAAAAAAGTGATTTTAATCCTATTTTTGAGAAATAAAACTATTAATATTACTAAAAAAAAAATACTTGCTGGAGATGTTCAAATACTGGACTACCACTATCTTTTAGAAGTTCGGTTGTATTTCCATCTTCTCCGCGAGCTATTCCTTTTTTAAGCTGGTTCGGTTCTGAGGTACTTGACCATAGAAGTCTAGTATTGCCATCAGAATTTCCGGCTTAGAAGCGGTGACCTATACACTAGAGACATGTGACAGTGACACATGGACTCACTTTGCTATGCATGCATTCACTAACTAAACACAAAGGTGGTCAACTTCGTCCGATGACTTCAGAATTTTCTCGCAGGACTGTGAATGGATTACTTCCACACTCAACTTAAGTTATAAGTGTATCATTAACGTTATACTTTAAAAGCATATTAAGCTGAACGTGGCTGTCCTTTGAATGGTGTTTTTATGTAAACAATTTCCGTAGCATATCCGACAAGATAGTTATTTGTTACACACCGGTGTGTAGCATATCCGACAAGACAGTCATTTGTTATATAATTTCATTTGTAATATATTTTATCTACACTAATGTTGTAACATTCTACTTATGTTTCCAATACTTGACTTATAATAACTACTGTTATAGCTGAGACAACAAAAAACTCAATTGACATGATGTTATAATATCCAAATCGATATCGTAAAATCTCATTATAACACTGTGTGAGAGCGAGAAAAAGAGAGAGAGTGGTGAGAGAGCCTTATTTCAAAATCCTTAACTGCGCGCGTTCGCTCCTGATTGGCCCTGCGCGCGCTGCAGCTGCGATCTCGTTGGTTCAATGCCAGCTTGCGAATGATTTGCGAGAAAGAGACAAAGCTCTACAAAAAAATGAAAACAAAAATGAACGCCACAGACAACGATTAATCTACTGTTTAGTAGAAATTTAAAAGTAAAGTCATGTGATTTTTTCACATTACATTTCAACATTGAAGCTAGTATTTTAACATTGAATTATAAAAAGTATATATTTACGCAACGCAATTTTTGCAATCATATTAAAGTATTTAATAAAATTATTTATCTTCAAGAACATTACATTTTAAATCGTCGCCCAAGCAGTCGTAGCCTGGTCGGTCAAACAGTCGTCACCTCGTCGGTCAAGCAGTCATCGCCTCGTCGGCCAAACAGTCGTCGCCTCGTCGGTCAAGCAGTCGTCGCCTCGTCGGTCAAACATGTGTCGGTTCGATGTGACAATATACGTACCTACGCGTAAATTTAATGTTTCGCAATGTTTTATTAATTGATTCATTGCATTAGTGAAGATAAAGTAGTGTATGCAACTGCATATAACACGGGTATTAAAACACTCGTTAACTATTTTGAAACTCGCTTCGCTCGTTTCAAAAACTCACACTCGTGTTTTAATACCCTTCATTAGATGACAGTTGCATAAACTACTATTAAAATGTCCACTTATATTTATAAAAGTTATGTAAGAAGTAGTGCAGCGCTGCATGCATGCATACAGACGAATTGGCCTGGCATTACCGGGTAGGTACCTCTCGCTTAAAAGATACGGGCATAAAGTGACAGTTGTACTGTCTCGTTTTGGGAAGTAGCCGGTGGCCTATGCAGGGTAGAGTAGAAAGAAGGAAAATGCATCTTTATACTCTGTATGCGGATGTCTGTGAGCGTTACTCATAAAATAGCTCAAAATGTCGTTCATCGTTAGACTCGATTTTTTGACAACAGTTGTTAAAGTAGTTTTATTGTAGAAAAATAATTTCCTATTTTATTAGACTTCCTTATGGCGAAATAAAATATGTATCTTGAAAAAATATTTCAAACGCAATAAAAGATAACCCTTATCTTCAAACTGTTATTTTGTATGTTATTAAGCTATATAAGAGTAATAAACTAAACTAAACTAAACACACGTTAGTGTTATTAGAAGGATTGTTGTGCATAAAATACCTTTAAAAACTGGCCAAGTGCGAAACAAGTTCGCGCATCAATGGTTCCGTACCATCATTACCATCACAGGTCGTTGCCTAGCAACCACTTCGTGCTCGCGCCTCTGCACTGCATAGATGTTCGGATTATATTTTCATTTTATTATCTATTTATTCTATTAGCTATTTATTTCTATAGTCAATATTCAAGTTTCTACCTCTTGAAAATTGAAAAATAGTGTTATCAACCTCATAATCTTTTTCAAAGACTTTTTCAACGATGGGTTATTAGACATGAAAAAAATTATCCGCATTTTACTTGTATGGTCCTAAACTCATAATTTTTTTTTCTAAATTCTTTTCTACCACTATTTTGTCAAGATTAATCTTGATACCAATACCAAATTACAGCCTTCTAGTACTTATAGTCTCTGAGTAAAACTGCGGACAGACAGACGGACATAACGAAAAAAATAAATAAAATAACTACCTATAAGGGTTTCTCGTTTACTACGGAACCTTAAAAAACCAAAGCGTAAAAATGATTCATCATTTATCATTTAACTCTCACGGAGTTAAAACAGTTTTTGAAAATGGTTCTTCATTTTTTTTCTGTATATTATGTTGCTTCATTAAAATTATCTCTACGATAGCGCCATTATAGGTATATCTAGGGCATCGGATGCCTATTACGTCTTGTCCCTCATTATACTAAAGATACGAAAGCAAAGATCTTAGCTAAAGTTTAGGGCTTCAATGTCTTGTATCCTTTTCTATAGTGTATAAAATAAATAACACCGGCAAAGTGGGAGTCGGAGTGCACAGGTAAGGTTCCGTACCAAATGATGAAAAATGATTTTAGTAACCTTAACGTCATTTTTAAATACCTATTCATAAACACCTCTCACATACAGGTTGGATGAAAAAAAAATTAGATATATGGTGAGCCTCCTTATAATTTTTTTAAATTTATTTATTTTTGTTCAAAATTCCTTTTTTTGCCATTTGACTACGGAATGCTAAAAATGAACCATAGTGTGTATTTTACGTCTGAAATGAAATTACAATATTATATAAATAATTATGTAATAATACAGAACAACAAGGCAAATAATCATCCCAGTCCTCTATTAGGGTAAAATGTACTTTTATGTTATTCCAGACTGTAATTGACAATAAACAAAACTGTTTTCTGAGAGCATATTTTGTAATATCTAATTCATATTTTTACGTATTTATATAAGTGTAAGTGATAGTAAATGGCAGTGCCACACTGTATGCTTACATGCAGCCGAATTGGGCCGGCACGACCGTCGAGAGTGGAGTAAAGTGACAGCTGTGCTATCGCGTTTCGTGCGGCGTGTATGTAGTCGGTGTCCCAGTGGGAGGAGAAAGGAAGGCAGCGCATCTGTATAGCCTTTATGCGGATGTCTATGGGCGTCGGCAATCATGAAAATCACTTCAAAACGACTGCTCGTTTGCCCCTTATACAATAAAAAAATAAAAATAAAAGTAGTCCAATAATTAAATGAATTAAACATTTACGCTATGTTAGTATTATACTAAATCAACAGTCTACAAACAATCAGTTAATGGTTATTTCAATATCAAGATAAAATAGCGATAGTAATATGGGGACTATAAGAATGTATTACTCGTATTTTACCTGCATATTGAAGTAACCGTTGACTGATTGCTTATCAAGACACACAGATTAATTTCAAGATTTTAGAAACTATCTTCGTGGAAAATACTTCGAACTTCTCCAATAGTAATGGCATCGTAATCTTCATTGGCCGGCACTTAAGCATTTTAGACTCAAATTTATATAAAACGTGAATGACTTCCTTTGAACTAAATCCGAATCTCAAAGAATATCAAATACCAATCTTACAGTCTATTATAGCATTACTACGATTGTTTACTTACTAAAGAAACGCATACAATTTTTCACTTGCTAGTTGTTCAAACAAACCGTCTCAGTTCGAGTGAAGAGCGCTACCTTTGTAACTCTCTTATTTCTTTCTCATTTAGCAATGTTCTTTCAGAGATATTCACGAAGCTAAATGTGCACGACCTAATAATATCGCCTCTCTTATAGATAAGTTAATTGGTTGAAGATAGTGGAGAAAGGGAATTAACATGGGCTTACTTCGTAGTTTCTACCAGCTCTGAGAGCCCGATATAATATGACGCTTACATACACTTGTAAGCCTCCTCTATAAAGTTTTCTAAGTTATAAAGTGCTTACCACGTTTAAGTGAATGAAAAATCCAGCCTCCACTAGGTTTCCACATTTTTACACAAGGTATGCAAAGTAACACATGCATGAACGTATAAACAATACAATAGTTTTCTTTAGAAAAGCATAATATTTTTTCCTTCTTTCATAAAATTTATCATTTTTCGTTATCATTAATCGCTAGATCTATTGCCAAGAATTTAAAGAAACAAAAGTATCTACAAACAAATATAAAACCTACTACCATATTTTGTTTAGAACTCAGATCACAGATAGTCGAATGAATTTGCGAATAGTGAGTGGCCAGTTGTCAGACCGAGAGATATTTGCTCAAGGATAAGCTTCGTTAAATTTGTAACCACTCAGCAACTCTGATATATGAAGGTAGCCGGACGATTAATACGTTAGTATTTAACTATGTCCGTAAATTTAAAACTTTACGTAGTAAATACTTTAAAATTAAAGTAGTGGGCTATCACACGTATCTATCACAATTGTATATTATTTTTTCTCTTTCTTTATAAATTGTTAAATTGTTTGTTACTAACAGTGTAATATGTATATGTACTTACCTAAATAAAGATTTTTTTATTTCTGTTTCAAAAAATGTTGCCACAGTGTATTAGTGGAAACTGTATCCAGTTCCTTTACGGCCTATGTAGACGAGGGATTTTTGTCCGCAGAGTTTTTGTCCGCTAAAATAAAACGCTATGGAGTCGCGAACGAGGCATCAAAAGTACGCGGTACATTGCATGTACATAATATTATCCTGTCCGCGGACAAAAATCCCTCGTCTACGCAGGCCTTTAGACTTTGTGGAGGCCAATAACAACAATATAATATTATGCCAGTAAAAATTGGTATTATTTAATATAATTATGTACGTCAGCCACTGTTATTTCTCTATCTAATATATAAAATTCTCGTGTCACAGTTTTCGTTGCCATACTCCTCCGAAACGGCTTGACCGATTCTCATGAAATTTTGTGAGCATATTGAGTAGGTCTGAGAATCGGCCAACATCTCTTTTTCATCCCGATATTCCCACGGGATCGAAAGTTACGCGGGCGCAGCTAGTTATAATATATTATAGTATAGGTTTTATGATGCTATATGACAATGATGACACACGTCTTGGATATTACAACCCTACCAAAATTAAGCGGTATACAAAACTAGTAAAATAACTTTCAAATGTATGATTCGGCCCGTATAGATATAGTTTTAATTTTAATATTTATTAAAATAATTTAAATAGTTGAATTGAAATTGAAATAGTTTAAAGGTCCAAACGAGTAGGTATTTGGGGTCATTGCTACGCGGATGAGTTGACTTCCTTTCTACCTCTCCTAAGACAGCTTAAGCCATACTCCACGCAGATGTTACGCAAACACGTCACATTCTGTTCTCATTCTTCTCGAAACTCGCACTACGAACGAAATGCGACAATAATATAGCTGTCACAATAAGCCTGTAGGTATGGTTAGAGCAAGACGTAAAAATAAAAAATATTTGATAAAACTGTTATTCAATTTTCTGCTCAACAAAAACAAACGATGCGTAAGTAACGAGGGTCCTGTGAGATTGATACTAAAGTATTTTGAAAAGTCGATAACTAATGTCTACCCTGGCGTGATATCAACTCATAAAATCACCTAAAAATTCATATTCTAAATGATGATGTGAGAGCAATACAGTATTGCAGCAGAATCAAGTAAGCACAATTAGGGAGGGATGTACCCATTTCTCAAACAAAAACCTGCTATGTATTACAACTAGTGTCCACGTTATGATATCCATCAGCCGTGTAATTAGTGAGGAGTCTGGCTTCTAACTTTAAATTGAATAATGATTCGGTAATGTTTTTATGCTTTGGTAGTCGACAGTACTTACGTGGCCAAGTATTCAACCTACACATTTGAGAGTACAATACACGAAGTACCATTAAAATCTGAGCACAACATTCAACGTGTCGTATCCCATAACAACTGTGTCCCTCGATATAAGTATATAATAGATAAGGGTAACGACCTGTGGGATCTCGTAAAAAATTGATTTCTTCGATAAGAATTTTTTTGTCATCAAAATTGCGAACATATACGTGCGTAACGACTGGTAAACATTGGCTGTTATAGGTATTCCTTGGATTTTTTATAAAATTAACGAATAGACAAACTTTTTCGTAAGTTGACTATGATGACATAATTTGCATAACCACTTCTTCTTCTTCTTAATGTCTATGGCACAAGGTATTTTTATACAGCTATGTAAAAGAAATTGATATTATGAGATGCGTGATTTATATGTGCTCACTCCAGTTATATGCCCTTGGCATTAGCGTTCATGACGTCATTGAGCATACATGGTTGGAGACTGGAAGGACAAATTAGAATGTGGCCCATCGTTTTTTCAGAAGCTCCGCAGTCACACAGGGTCTGGCTCGGATCCATCATGCTGGCAAGCATAACAGGTTCGTTCTGCAGCTGTCAACCTAGGTTCTCAGTCTATTTATTCTCCTACACACTGGCTATGAGTGTGAGGCTAGGTTCCCATCTTGAGCCCTGGTCCCAATACTTCAACGGAGCACACCACGCCCGTCGTCCTAATCCACGCCGCCATCTGCTGATTCAGAGGGACGGGTGGAGGACCTTCCAGCTGAGCTACTCTTAGTCTGGCCTCTCCCCCTAAGCCTGTCCGGTATGTATAGACCTGTCCGGCATAGCTTTGGTGATTTATGTAATCCAGGTGTTATTTATGCAAATGCATTGTCTACTTTCATGTCATTAATCTGTGATTACTCTTACAATTACTTGTTTTTGCATTCAATTTTGTGGTAAATTTTAATACACATACATTTTACTACTGTAAGAGACATATATATAAATTGTCTTTTTTTAGGGTTCCGTATCTCAAAGGGACAAAAACGGTACACCTGCAGTAGGCTAATTTCGTTGTCCGTCAGTCTTTATGTCGACTCGAAACGTGTAAAAAGGTGAAAAAGTCAAAAAGTCAAAAAGTTTTTATTCAAAATAGAATTACAGGAATCACTTTTTGAACGTCAACAATAA
>LUGF01004397.1:79000-89350 GCA_001625245.1 Calycopis cecrops | reverse complement strand
TAGTATCACATATAATATCGCACTATAATACCTATAACATTAGCGGAAAAATCGAAAAATAGATTACATAAATATAAGCTAGAAGGAAGAATAAAAGTAGGGTTTATGAGAAGTTACTATTTATTTATTATTAGTTATTTATTTATAAAAAAAGGCCAACAATAGAAGGATATAGAAAACAGTACGTAGGTATCACAATTATTCACAACAACACGCCAAGCGAGTACGATGCGAATGATCGCCGGCTGTCAATCAATAACTCAAGTCGACGACAAATGACGTTCCGTTATAAGTCAATAAAAATAAAAGTTTTAACAAAAACCTTGTACTTAATATGAAATTAATATTTTGAATTTATAATATACTTACATTTGTTTAAAATAACATCAATGATCGATTTTACATTAATATTTTTATTTAATTAAATTACAACTTACGAAAACACATAAATAATAATTTGTCTTTAAAAAGTGAAATATTTTTTACGTGAAATGAATCATTACTGAGAGCCTTCTGAATATGACATACAGATTATATAAAACATTTAAAAATACGAAACAAAAATATATTAATATCTTTTTTTTGTAGCTATTTCTAGAAACAAATCTAATGTTTTTGACACCTTAAAAAATTAGGATAATTTTCATACTAATGGCACATCTGTTCACGACCGTTTCATTACCTGGTACGACATGGCCCACATTCAAAGAATCCTGACAAAGATTTTTATGTTCTCTGGTATCTTTGTAATCATTCACTGTAATATTACGTTCTTTGTAATATTAGGTACGTTTTATCATAAAGTTCAGTTTTCTTCCCTGGTTTTCTATTGTTGCTTTGATATTATATTTAACTGGCGGAAAAATGTGTTGTTGTAATTTTTATATACGGCTTACTTTGTTTCAAAAATCTTTCCTTTAATTAAGCCTCTGCATATGTTATATAAACTATACTCCTCTATTTCACCTCCTTTGAGGATGAATTTCTAAAAATCCCTTCTTAGTGCTCATTCACATTATGAATAGAACCCCTGTACCAAATTTGACGTTAAGATAGTTTCGTCCGTTGGTTGATTTAAGCCGGTTAGATCTTCCTTGTATAATTACATATATATTTATTAAGTTAATTTTTAATATATTATATGTATATTTATTAAGTTAATTTTTAAGTACACATTTTTCTCTAAAAGGTACCTAAGTAGTGGTATTCTTAAAATTCTTACGTTTGGAATTTGGGAAGGATGTGCCTACTTATATTTGAAATGCAATTAGAACTATATAAAGATAAAATGGTTCGCATTTTAATTGAGTTTAATGCATTTTGAAGTGCCGTCATTAGGCAGTTATGCGGCAAATGTTTTAATAGGAGGAACCGAATAGGTTTGTGTATTAGTATGAGATGTATTTGGTCAGATTTAGGTCATGGTGAGGCCCTGGATAAATAGATTCTGATGTCCTTTCTGCTGTGAAATGATAATAATATGTAATAGGTATATTTTTCTTACCCACGCCAAAAGTATGACCTTTTTTTCTCGTGCAAAAAAAGATAGGGTAAAGTTTAGGTTTTTCAATTGATGTCGAGGAAAATACCTAATGAATACAAGCTTGTAGCACAATGTACTTACTACAATTGCAGGCAGCATTGGAAAAATAAAAAGCCAATGGATGAATTAAAAAAAACTGAGTTGTCGAATTTATTAATAATACAGTACAATTTTTTTTTTATTAATTTATTTAAGGTCGTTTTATAACAACTTAGGTCCTTAACGACCACGGAAATAATTTACAAAAATTTGTACATATTAATCATTTTAATAAATTCTAGTGTACGTGTGCATCCTTCTCCAACCAAGCAGTTTTTTATATTACCAGGAACTTTGCATTTAAGTCTCTCATTGTTGAAAGATGCACACTCCACTAACAAGTGTGATACAGTTAGGTCCAGCCCACATTTATTACATTTATTTCTATCAGCTTTAGACAGTACGAATTTAATACACACAAAATTTAATGAAATTCAATAAAAGTGACAAAAGGTTTGGCAATCACAGGTCTAAAGTCTAAACCGTCGTAATAGTAAGTAGTTAAGGTTCATATTTGCAGACGTCACACGAAGCTATTCGATTCCAATTTATCCCTAGAGATTCAATAGATAATCGACTGCTTCTTATAGTTGAGTGCCCTCAATAACTTGACGAATCTGTTTTTATCTAACATATGTTACATTTCAAGTGTGCCATTGCCATGGCATGTCTTAGTAAGATCATTGCCCCATGTTCTATAAATAGCTAACACTTGCTCTGTTTCTGATTTAAACTTACCATACTCGTCGGGTACATAAGTACACAATATTATGTATCAACCCCAAATAAATTTGTGAACTGTGTGTAATCTGTGTGTAAGTACGAATCATGCCTTTTCAGCGGTATTTTATTGATAGGAAAGAAAAAGAATTCTATGGCTCGTTTGACATAATTAATAATAAAAAAGCCTTCAAATTTAGCAACACATAGTGTTCTAATTAAGCAAAGAACCCACCAAACAATAAAGAATAAAATAAAAGATAAAATAAAATAACGACCCCAAAAAACAATTCAGCGATATACGCACGTGCGGGAGTAATCAAAATACCTATAAGTTAAAACCCTTAATCTACTTATATAATAACTAATACCACTAAAAAGGCTTAAATAAAATTATGAAGAGAACACATCCACAAACCTCACTGTGGAATAGACTATGGGTTCGTTTGTTGTTGCATATTTTAGTTATATTGAACACATTACATATTAACATTTTATTAATAATACTTTTTGCCAACGTTTGTGCCTACTTATGTACGTGTCTATGGGTTTCCGATGACTACCAGTGGTTTGGTCTAGGCGTGGATATAAGTACATATGTACTTAAAAACTTAATTAAGTAAATCTAAACGCGATGAGATGCAAATTCGTGCTTGTTTTTTTAATAGTATAGAAGGGTAAACGAGCAGTCGGAGCCATTTTCTTGACTACCGACGCCTATAGAAATCTGCATAGAAGTTATACAGATGCGTTGCCCTCCTTCCTACCCCCTCCATGGGCCACCGGCTACTAACACACCACACGAATGGCGACATAACAGCTGTCACTTTTCGCTGGTATCGTGTAAGCGAGAGGTACCTACCCGGTCGTGTCGACCATTCGGCTGCATACAGCATGGCACTACCTCGTACTAAAAATCAATATCACTGTAAAAAACTTAGATCATTTAGATCTAAGGTAAAAAAATATTCTTGCTTCTCGTGTTATTTCAGTACCAAAAAGCTCTACAGTCAGACATTCTCAACTGTCTGTTGATTGTCTAATTTCTATAAATGTCAGATATTCTCAACATGTCTCACGGTCCTCTCTCCCCACAGATTCATCCTAGGAGTGTAAAAGCAACAAACCGCAACCATGGACGCGATCAAGAAGAAGATGCAAGCGATGAAGCTGGAGAAGGACAACGCCTTGGACCGCGCCACCAACTGCGAGCAGCAGGCCAAGGACGCCAACCTTCGCGCCGAGAAGGTATCCATCCTTAAACAGGCACTCATAGGGATCCATCATGGTTTAAAAAGCTGGTAAAAACAGTCTTAGGGACCGGTAGAAGTGAAAAGATAGGAGTGAAAATTTCAATTATAACCTGTGTTTAGTAGCACATACTTACTTGAAGTGAAGAAAAAGTGATAAAAAAATCAGATAAAAACAGCCGTAGAGACTGAGTAGAAGTGATAACAGAACTACATCCTTAAAAACAGGCAGTCAGGGACTCATCTTTATGACTAGAAAAAGCTGGCAAAAACAGTCATAAGGGCTGCGGCTAGAGGTGAAAACTTAGAACTATATCCTTAAAACCTGATATTCATGGGGATGGGCCATATAATTATAAATATTAGGCAAAAACAGTCTTAGGAACTGCCGATAGAAGTGAAAACTTAGTATCAAGTAACAACTACCTGTATTTAGGAGCACACACTTGTAGCGCCGCCTCAACCCTCATGGTTAAAAGAACAGCTTTAGGGACTGCCGACAGAAGTAATTAAAAAAAACCATAGCAAATCAGCCATAGGGTAGAAGTAAAAACTTAGTATCAAGTAAAAACGCCTGTATTTAGTAGCGCACACTTGTAGCGCCACGTAACTCCACTTTTCTGTGCTTACCATGGCATACTTATTGTTACCAATATATTTTTCCATGACAGGTGTAACCAATATTTTTTGATTCTCGCAAACGTTCTTCCACGCGAGCGAAATCTCCCAGCTAGGTAGTATGGACAAATAAATTTAATAACTTTTAGCTACAGATAATATTATAAAATGCCGTGCAATAGGCTTAATACTGTGATCCAATAAAAATGTGTGAAAGTAGCATTTGATCCGCTGTAGCCCGCGACCAATAAAACTAATTGATCATATAATTGGATTTTATGTGCTTTTGCACATGTATAGACTACAATTACATTTTATGGAATAATATTCCATGCTCAATAAAGTTTGTGATGTGCTTAAGTGTGGTTATATTTTTTCTATTTTTAACCCCGATCTCATTTTCTATGAAATGAGATCTGGGCTGTTATTTAGGAAGAGAAAAAACACTATAAAGACCATATTATCAGCAACCGTATGGGTACTGCTGAACCGATGTCTATGGGTCTATCCCATCAATGACTGCCAGGATACCCGATCCCCTGATATTCACTTTATACTTACACAGCCTGCAAAATAAAGAAATTTCCAAATGTTTTCACTGGTGGACCAAATGGTTCTTACCTAGTTGCTTATGGGCCAAATTTTCCTCCGAAACGCTGTTTCCACTCTACAACCTTACTTAACTACTAATTAATTGGCGACCCAGTTAAAACATTTTCAATTACTTTATTTCGAAGGCTTACTTACCCATTAGCTGATATTATTATCAATACGCGCAAATATTTAAAAAGGCCATTGAAATAAAAACCGGTACCAGACAATTGGACACAAGGTCTCACATATGTATTTGTGTTATTACTGGAAATGGATATGAAAATACAGTTAGTCACACATAAATTACTTTTTAACGTGCGCTATATTGATTAAGGAAGTATAATAATGGTAATGTTGTTTGTAGTCAAGCAACACTCCTTGCCTTTTTAATCTTGCAAGCAAGCAAAAAGCCAATGAAAATCATTAATGTTTGATGAGTTTCAGTATCAATCCAATCAAGCCCACAAATCCATGTAAGATTTTGGGGTCTCGATATCAGCCTATATCCGTCCACCACCGAACGCCACAAAGCGCCAACCATCCCGATCTTGGGCAGCACGCATCCATCCATCTTTCTTATGTCATCAAACCATCGTACTACAGGGCGTCCTACTCCACTACTTTGGAGTATACTAATTAAGATTTCAAGAAACGACATTCAAGGCCCTCGTCATGAAAACTAAGTATATGATGAAAATTGTGGGAAACAGTAACGCTCAGAGTAACACTTGACGCTTTACTGCTTCTTTTACGTCCGATTCATGTACGACCTTAGGAAATAAAACTTCAGTCGCGCATTGGAGCTGACAAACAGTATTTTTTCTATTTTATTCTTACAAAAGCAGGTCTGCATCTCAAAGCTATTTGCTTTAATCGTTAATAAATAAAAGAGATTTTAATTAAAAATGTATTACAGGCCGAAGAAGAGGCAAGACAGCTCCAGAAGAAGATCCAGACCATCGAAAACGACCTCGACCAGACGCAAGAAGGTCTTATGCAGGTTAATGCCAAGCTAGAAGAGAAGGAAAAGGCACTCCAGAACGTGAGTATCTTTGAAAAAATACATTTATTGGGATGACTGACGTCTGACGATTATTTATCTTTATTAAACAATAAAGATAAATAATCAATTATTATATTTGTCTAAGAAATGGATATTAATATACTTTGCTTAGTTTTCTTAGATTTATACGATATTTAGTCCTCCGTAATCCTAATATCACTTTAAGTATTATGCCTTTTTTCAGGAGGATTGTGAATATAATGTGATTTCTCAATTTTGTCGAAGAACTTTGCCTGCATAGATTTTATATAAAACGAACTAGGTACACTTTGAAATGGTTTCATGTGTAAAGCACCAATTTCTTGCTTCTATAGAGGTAACAGAAATAAATTCCTTATCTGTGAAAATTTGCCCCGATTTGTAAGATACAACGTGGTGACAGACGGTCATACGTATCAGTAATTCCGGGTTCCGTATTCACCTTTAAGGTATGGAATCCTAAAAAGAATGCACGGTTTAAATAAGTATGTTCGAGAGTTAAACGTGCTGCGTTTCGTCATCGGCTTTGGAATATCGTTGTAGGGGGTTCGCTGGCGTGTGTTTGCCGTACGTTTATTTATAACCTCTGACACCGAATATGGGCTCGTTGCCCAGTATTACGATAAAATTAGAACCGGGTGTGCCTCGTCGACGCGCTTGCTCGCTTGTTCATACGAAATATATTCGTGTTAATCCATATTGCAAAACATATTAGATGTCGATAATCAATAATTAGTTCAATAGTTATAAAAAAGGAAAAGTAATCTTAAAAAGTTTAAACAATAAATTATTAAATATAAAAATTTTAAAGCTAACAGTAGGTAAGAAATAATTTGAACTTTACCGCGTTGAATGGAAAATATGCAAACAATAGCCGCGTCGGTAAAACAGTGCCATATAATGTAAACAATAGATGGCGTTAGAGGTGCGAATGCAGCGCCACGTTTGTTATTGAAAGACTGTCAGTCAACATGGCGGCGCGCGTTGCGCTGCCGGTCGGAGTGCGCGGTGTGCAGTGATGTCCGCGTCCGCGCCCCACGCCCACGGGCGCACCCCCGTGCGGCGCAGGGGGCACCAACACCACCCGCGGCTGAGGGGCGATCGCGCGCCCGCCCCCAGCCCCGGCCCGACCCCGAACACTTCTCCGTCCAAACAAGTGACCTTAGACAGTCAAACAGATGATGTGCCTTGTGTCAATAGTGTTAGTGAATCTCAAGAAGTGGCAAGGACGAGGAGTGACGATGCACTTTCTAATCGAAACGCGAACCAAGACTCGAATATAAATTATGAAATTGAAGTGACTGATAGAAATGTTGATTCGGAGTCCAATGGCACCTCCGATGATGATTTCTCATTCCACGAAGTGCGATCGGCGGGCGACGGTGCGGAGGTCCCCGTGGTCCCGTCAGATGTTTCTGACGAGGACCCGGAGACGGCTGAACTGGCAAAGCTCAGGTGTCCCAGCGAACGCACTGAAGTTTTAGCGGCAAGGGAAAATAGACGCAGAAGATGCGCAGATTACCCTGGCCTGGCCTTCGGCAGCTCCATATTCTCCTCGGATACGATGATGAAGTTTTCCATCATCAAGAATGAGTTGCAGAATATCAAAAACACGGCATTAAAAAGGGTAACGTCCTATTTTATACGACTTCTATATGTATGTGTGAGTAGCACAGGCGTGGGCCAAATGCGCACGGATAAAAATAGTTATTTTTAATCTCGTTTCGTTAGAAAATTTTCTTTATTGTTAGACTTCTTGCGTGTGCCGATCAGCTGAGCCATTGACATTTCAATAGAATTGTTTACGTGGGCGACTTCGCTTAGTGCCACTAGATGTCGTATTTGTTGATCGTATCTTTTCAAAATTCACAATTTTATTCAATTACCAGCAAAGTATTTAGGGTTTTGGCTATATTTTTGTTGAATATTAATACAAAGAAATATAAAAATAACTAGCCCATGTGAAGATAAAATATCTAGCCTAAATAGGTTTTTGGTCTTATCATTATCTTGTGTATCAATGAGAGGCTGATAAGAGATGAATACATATTGTACATCATAACTCATAAGATGAATTGCTATGCCTAAGGAATGAAATATGTATAATCTATAAATTAAAGCATATTTCAAAATTTATATAATATCATACTTATTCAAGTATTGGACAGAAGATTTAATTTGCCACTTGAAGCTAATTAATTAATTTGCTTAATTGAGATTTTGGGACATCATTGTAATTTCTACAGTCTCAGTCATGATCTTTTCTATTTTTGATTTTATTTTTTCTTTATCTACCTATCTTTATGAATGTTGTATTTTTATTTTTATCAATCAATCATCGAAAATAAGTATAGGTACCTAGTAATAATATCAATTGTCCCTTAATATAAAGCACTTTTTATAATACAAAGGTATGTCTGCTCATCAATTAATTAATAATCTATAATATAAAAAAACAAACTCATGTTAGTTACATCATTCATAACTCAAGAATAGCTGCACTTATTTTATTGTCTTTGTATTTTTGGATCTGCCTTCATCAAGGATAGGATAATAAATTTAAATGTGATGAAAATTAAATAACGGGTTTGTCAGTTCCAAACCTGATTGTTACACGTTACAATGGCAAGAAATTCTGCAATTATGACAATACAATGTCTTTCGGGTCAGCTAGTTTACTACAATTAAGAACAATAGGTAATATATAAATATTAATACATGAAGCAAAAACTTTAGAACCATGGTTGTGAAAATTGCACGGGCAGAGAAGTATGAAATTTGGCACATTTATAGTTTATGTTAAGGAACAGTGCAGAACACTAATATTTCTAAATAATAATGCTTAAATCTTCCGGTACCGACCACGTGTTCGCTGCGTGTTTTTGAAGCGTTCATGAACGTCCGCGGTAACCGAAAGGTTAAGTACATTAAATCAATAAATAAAACATTACACACACTACCATGCATTTGACACACTTGTAGAAAGATCATTTTCAAAAGAGTTGAAAATCAAAATAAAAATATTTGTAGCTAATTAAAGTAAATCATGATTTAGATTTATGCTGCTTCAATGATGCAGTTAACAATAGGCTACCACATTATATTTTCATTAAATAACTTATAATGTAAATGTATTATGGTCAAATTACGTCCACTTGGTGACCACTTTCATTAAAAACTATGTAGAAAGCAGACACATTGATAAATGATTAAAGTTAATAGCCTCGCTCATGTTACTGTATAAAATTTCTGTATGCTGCATAAAATTTTTATAGTGACTTCACCTAACTCTTGACAAATTCTTACCATGCAATTAATGAGTTAGTAATAACTGAATTGCATTATGGTTTTAAGTAGTTCAACATGTCAGACTGTGATAATCCTAGATTAAATTAGTAGGTTAAACCAAAGATAATGTTGTTCCAATTTTTAAATAGACTTTTATATGGCTGGAACCTAGATATTTTATGATTTGAAATTCAGTAAATTTACTATTCTAATTTTGATGGTTTAAAACTTGCGTGCCGAGACAATAATTACAGCTGGGCCCATATTGGTGGGATGGTAGGTGCTGCTTGATGGGGGTCGTTACTCATATCTATTCAGTATGCTGTAATAGATATAATTCTAAAATCATATATGCAATGCTTAACCTCTCACTAGGTAGAGCCCAAAAATGATTAACTACAAAGAGAAAGCACATGCACTTCATACGAGCAAGATCGAGAACAAACTGTAAGAGTAAGCCCTCATCCATCGTGGGTCTAGCAGTTTACTATTTTAATGGATACATATGAACAGTAGTATAAAATTCCAGGTGTTTGTATCCATCATCTAGACAGGATATTTTTTTTCTCTTGAATGATTAACCATATCTTACTTGTAGCCTTTAGTGTGGGACAAACAAACATACCTACATACCACAAAGATTTAGGCCAGCCAGTTAAACATATTTCTGCTGTCTAATAACTGTAACAAGACCATGACTAAACTGAACGCAGGGCTAGGCTAACATATTGAGACGAGTCCAGCACCGGATTCAGCTCTGGCGGGGCTCGGGGTTTGGAGACCTTGATGTTGAGATACTTTTTATGGGTGCAAAAATGATATTTAGGCCCTTAATTCTTACCAGACTGCAGCCCATCTTAGCCCCCACCCGGAACTGGCGAATCCACAAGATTCGAGATATATTAAAAAAAATAACAACTCTTGTGAAATCTCATTTTCCCTATAGATATATTGTGTGCCAAGGACGTTAAAAAAAAGGCGGACGGAGTCTCTTCATACAACAACTAAAATCCCTGAGTAAGCTGACTTTGTACCATAGTATGCCGGTGACGTTGTCATGTTTGACAATTTTTAGAAAATACACGTAATTCGAGATGCCGTCGTGTGTAATAAAAAACTGTGGAAACAATAGTGTTTCATATAAAAAAAGCCAGGGGATCACTTTTCATAAGTAAGCAAGGAATATATCCAGCTTATTTCCTCAATTTTATAGTTTTCGTAAATGTTTTCCAAACAATTAATGTTGTCAGACAATT
>LUGF01004397.1:47548-78854 GCA_001625245.1 Calycopis cecrops | reverse complement strand
GTCCAGTTAAACTGTAATAGCTCTCAAGGTCGCAAGTATCCGCTTCAGTAAGCCAGTGTACGCTTGCACAGTATAACCAGCTTATAAATATGCACATTATGTCCATTTAATAAAGTATCGGTTCCGTTCGGCGTGTAAGGTGTTAGAATATGTTTTACGACATACCAACTATAGTCTATTAATATAATTAATTGCCGCATGTATGAAAATCATATCTTAAAACTGTAGACCTAACGAGATGTTTTATGAGGTTCAGACATGAGGAAGTTAAAAATACATTTCAATATGATCCTCGATAATCTTTCGAGTACATGTAGTGTCCAATAATGGTGATGGCATTTACATTGTTAGCCGAAGTATAATTACAAACACGAAAAGATTCAAATAAAAATACATACTAAAAGTCGAATCTGGTAGGTCCAGATTCGACTTTTAGTACTACATTGACTTTTAGAATAAGTACTTACTGGCACTAGCCATTTACAGATTTCGTCTCCGCTCCACAGCGGCAACCATTCATCACCAGGGTCATCGTTTCGAATATTAAAACTGTCTAGTTTCTAGCCAAATCAGGGTAATCTTATAGCAATATGTACGCCATATCAGTTAAACGTGAAAACGTTATTCAATTTGAGATAAATTACCAATGAGCGAAGCTCATAAGCTTTGAATGGGGTCCGGTAGACCCTGCTGTGAGCAGCGGCCGAATACTCACCAAAGCTCTGTGTGCGGATCGCCTAAGGTGATGCTCGGATCTATCAACATTAACTCTACTAGCCTACCTCAGATACAGACCTAGCATGTTTCAAAAATGGGATATTTGCTTTGTTGATGCACTTCAATACATTTGTACCAACCATGTTATGGGACGAGCCTGACCCCTGACTTCTGACTCATTCTGCATCTTCTATCCTAGATATTCTAATAAGAAATTCAATCCGCTATACCCAGAGAACGGGGTCAGATGACGTGCTTCTTAGCTACACCACATCAGCAATACAAAAAACATGCTGAAGACATTTTAAACACCCTGTTCCTCTAAATTAGAGTAGCAAGTTTATACTAACGGGGAGACTAGAATAATCTGGTTATTCAAATCACAATTATCTCGATATGGATAGAGATTTAATAATCCTATGCAAGTGTAGATTACGTGATTTCGGGTGCATGCAGCAATTCGTATGCGTGATGATATTCATAATACATATTTCATTTTAATAAATTCAACAATAGATAATGCAACGCTCATGTGTGGCTGCGTTATGGACATACGCATCCGAAGAAAAATTTTTAACCATCCATTTTATTCTTTGACACCTAGAAATGCACTTTCATTCACGTCATTCCATTTGTTATGTTCTAGCAATCCAGAAATCGTGTATACTTATTATGTGCTCCTACAATTTATTTTAATAAAATATCAGTCTGAAAAGTTTATATCAAAAATATATTTTTTTTGATATATTTTTAGGTTTGTCCATACAGTCTAGATATAAAGTAAGAAAAGCGGAAGTGGCTTAACCTAGAAACCTAAAGATATAAGGGACTAAGGATAAAGGCTGAACTAAAACGCACATAGCGTTTTAGTTCAGTCTTAGGCCCAGCCCTAGAGATTAGAACGTTTTATTAGAGTACTTTCGTGTTCAAATTGCGCATGTAAGTCCAAAATGGTGATCCTAAATGATGTCTAAACCTATTTGAATCCTCTTCTTTCATTCCTCTAGATTTTTTATTACCAAGTAAAGAAAGGCCTCGAACCAACGACATTACCACGGCATTTACAATGAGTATTATCATAAATATCTCATTACAGTACTTATTCTCAAGAACGAGTATTACACAATGTTGGCCTGACATCTTAAGACCTCTACCTCTTACACCGAGCCATTACTTAAGTATGTTAATTAAATTAAAAACTTAGCCAGCGTATGTTGTTACCTACGTTTGATCCTACTTAGAATATGCGACTTGGCATTTTACTAGTTCATTAATATATTAAATTTCTTCACATTACCGTGGATGGAAACGAATGCATATTTGAAGTGAAACTTCTTTACAATAGATGTGATTTTATTCTCGATGCATTGAAATTGCGTCACAAAGATATAATTATTTTATTAAAGCAATATGAATTAGAGTCACTACGTAATATCCGACGATAAACTTTCTTTATATTTTATTTTAAATACTAGTGATAATAATAGCTAGTGATATTAAAAGAACATAATATAAGCAGAAGTAATTAAATACGGAAGCAGAGTAATTACCTACTTACCTACGTTTAAAAGAAACGAACTATTAATATAATTAGGAAAGTGGGTTAATATAATTACGCACTTTCATTTAAATGTTTTAAGTGTTAACTATAAATATAATATAATAAATATATATCTTAATCCATGAACATGTTTAGTCATGAGCTTTAGGCGTTACTGCAGCCATTGTCACGGTTGGACTTCCGACCACCCGTGACTATGGTTTCTGTGAAGCTTTTGAAACGTCAGGCTTGTAAAATATAATTATATATATCTAATATATAAAATACTCGTGTCACAGTAGCATATTGAGTAGGTCTGAGAATCGGCCAACATCTATTTTTCATCCCGATATCCCCACGGGGTCGAAAGTTACGCAGGTGAAACCGCGGGGCGCAGCTAGTATATATATGTCACCGTAAGATTGTAAAAACCGTAAGATTACAAAATAACTCGGAAGATTGTAAACTATCGGAAAATTGTGAACTGTACAAATCATTTACAATTTAACACATTATTTTTCGTTAGTTTATAATGTTCCCGGAGCAAACTGTAAAATTTACAGTTTACAATTTTCCGAGTTATTTTGTAATCTTACGGTTTTTACAATCTTACGGTGACATATATATAAAACTCAAACGTGACATAGCCATCTATCAACGCACAGCCCAAACCACAGGACGGATCAAGCTGAAATTTGACATCCAGGTAGATGTTACGACGTAGGCATCCGCTAAGACGATTTTTAGAAATTCAACCCCTAAGGGGGTGAAATAGGGTGTTGAAGTTTATATGGATTTCTTAGAAATTAAACGCGGGTGAAACCGCGGGGCACAGCTAGTAATTAAATAAACCGCCATATAATACGTTAAAGTTGTCTTATTATAATGATTAATATTCGCATATACTTAGACATAATTAAAAGAGTTAAGGATGATAAGGAAGAACCTTTTTTCAATCTCACTCTCTTTTCACTTTTTGCCGTAGTAACATTTAGTTCTGCTTCTGCATTATACGGTTAATCTGCCAATTATACGAAAGGAGCCACAATTTCAGGTAATTAGTATGACCGCGTTTTTTGTTTGGAGCGGTTTTCGAATTACATTTATCACAAGTGTCGTGATGTTATTTACGGGATATCGAGGTTTTTTCCATTAGGTCAATGTTGTACTGATATCTCTAAACGGCATACGTAGCACAGATAATAAAGACCATCTTTGAATAGCCATAAATTAGGCAAATCAGAATTTAATCACAACTTAAGGCATAGAATAAAGAAAAACTGAATACCTATAGCCTTGGCCCTAGGCAGATTAAAGAGCAGTTACAAAAGAAAAACTGATAATAGGTTAAGTAATATATTATAATATAGATTCTGATAATCTAAATCAAGATATAGAATGAATTGGGGACTATTATGATTCGTCTACGATATATTTGCTCTGCCATATTCGACCATATTCCTCAGACGTAAAGTATAATTTCTGTAAGCATTGGATAAATAGATTGAAGAATGATAAGTTATGCAACAGAATACTGAGAAAATCAAACCATAAATTGAATAGGCATAACTCCAATTGATAGCCTTTAACCGATTCAGCGCTTCGTTTGCTGCAATTTTACTAAATCATGATTAAGTATAAGAAACAAAAATCGTCCTTATAAGTAAAATAAGGAAAAGGTAAAAAAAAACTGACTCCCAGTTTTATTTCAAGTTTTTTTTTAACTCTTTACTCATTTGATATCTGTTTACAGTTAAATATTGTCTTTGCCATTATTCTCAGAAGTACTTTGTGATTCTCCGTCCATTCCCATTGAGTTAGTCGCATTAACGGACTTAAAACAGGTACCTACATACTTTCTAAATTACGTCATGCATTCTTTAATTTTGGATGTTCTTGTGTAGTTAATGTGTCATGATCGCTGGGTCGTGTTGAAATCTTCAAGAGGCTGTAGTTTCATTATATGTAAACAGATGGCGCTGCTTAGATAATGTTTTGGGAAGGTGTGGTTGTGTTATTTTTTGAAAATTGTCAAAAATATTTTTAATTTTTTTTATATTTTGTGTGGCAATTAATATTTTTCAAATTAATAAAAAAGTATTTTACTATTTTACTTACAACAACACAAGTCGTATAGACTTTTCCTAAAAATGGAATAAAGTTGCCTCATAATAGGAATTCACACACTTCCGTGGTCATATTGTGTATATTCTTTCAACCGTATCACCGATCCCATATTTTAGGGTTTTCTATCAAAAGCATTTATTGACCCCACAGGATGTACTGTTGAAACTATTGTAGCCTAAAAGGTTCCACGCGCAGTCCAAAGGTGGAGCTAGTGAGTTACAGTCGGGCGATACTGACGTCTGACGTATTCGCGTTATCGTGTATAATTTCTTATAAAATACTCGTTAAAAACAGTCTCGTGCTGATTTTTATGAAGTAAACTCCAGTATTAATTAATCAATATTTAAAAATAATTATTATTTCATCGCTCTGCGTTAAAACGAACGTCATTCGTGTTGATAACGTTGCATCGCTGACTCGCGGCCGCCATTTTATTTGCCGGCTGTGTTTCGTGCTGAGTTGTCTGCGATACGAAGCAGTAACGAGCGGGCCAGTCAGTTGGCATATTCGCGAGGACGAACGTGTATTTAGTTTTAGCTTTTAGACCTCCGAATCGAATAAGTGTAAAAATGACGGCGAATATGCAGCAAGGTACCATTTTGGATGTGTTGAAGAAGAAAATGCGACAGACAAAAGAGGAGATGGAAAAATATAAGGACGAATGTGAAGAATATCACAAACGTTTACAAGTGGAAGTAATGCGGAGAGAAGAAGTAAGATTGTGTTGTGTATTGTGTTATATTAATAATGTGCTTCTAGGCGTATTGTATAGGAACATTACGCGAATTATCGTTCGCTTCAAGTTTACTATCTAGTATCTACCTATAGTGAGTAATGTCCGGCCATTTAGGTGTGCCGGCGACGTACGCATATCCACCTCTCATTTTGTTTCATCTCTCTTTACGTTGTGAGAGCGGGACGGTGAATTCTTTTTTTTTCAATGCTCCGTCTCCCTGGGCTAGTATTTCATAAAAAATCTGCTACCTACTAATGATATGGCCGCTCTGTACCAGAATTAACGGCGTTTTATAATGTATTTGAATAAACAGTGACCCGTGCGTTTCGTGTAACAGGTTTCCAATGCTATAGAGGTCGGGTATGTGATTTTATAGCACATGATCCAAGTCCCCTGTTGAACTGTAAAATCATGCACTACATTCACATTAGCATGGTCTTCAGCGGTCTAGATTCGCGCCGGCGCTAGATAGGCGTGTCCAACCCTTGTCGAATATGACGTAATTTTGCCCGCCACCGAAAACGACCTTAGAAAAATAACGATCATAGTTGCATCCGAAAACAACGTGTTTATTATGTTAGACTTTAAAATCTAAGGTTATCCAACACGATATATTTCCTGCAAGGTACGCCTTATCGTTGCTCTAATCTTATCAATTCCTTATACCGATTTAACAATGATATGTTACCACAGAACAAAAATGTGCATTAATAAATATGACATCACAAATCATTAGGTGCAAATTTATGATATTCTATCTATTTCATCGTTATTTTTTAATTTTTATTAACTTACTGTGCAGCATTTGTATGATATCGATTCCAGCACCATGAAAATTGAGACACGCAATGTTATTCTCGAGAATAAGTCTTGCTTACAACAGTTTTGATTAAACGCCATGACAATTAAACAATTGTAGTTTGTACCCATCTATTGTGAATGAAAACGAAAAGTACAACACTTAAATAATTAATTTAGGTACTCCCTATAACTAAAAAGATTTCTCATAAAGTATTCTTCGCATAAATTGTATACTGCTTTATAGTTTATAGTCCAAATTGTTTATAAACTGATGTAAATGGTAAAAATTCAATATCAACCGGAAACAAGATAAATATAAAATCAATTCTTCTTTTTTTATATTTTACGGTTCGCCTGACTTCCAGGATATATCCACACGAGCATCGTTATTCAGTCGGAAATTTTTTATCTCTCTCGCGTGACTGCATTACGTTAAACGTACTTGCCTTTTGTCGTTAGAGTTGATGAATGCAGTACCTACAAGTATTTTTACCTGTGGCGTGCTAATCGACGAGTATTTCATATGAAACCATAAAAATACTGCAGCATTTGTTGCTTTTCAAAGTACGTTAGGTTGACGACCCTTTTGTAATTAGGGAGATTAGTTTCGAACACCGAAATGGCTTTACAAAGACGCTCCTGTCACTTGAAAAACGTCTGGAGTTCAAGGAGACTTGGTTTGTGAATAGATCTTTAATTACCACTTCTTCACACCCAAATTGTGTATTGAACCTTCGATTACTCATCTGTTTGCTTTATTTAAAGGTCATTTTAATATAGAGCGCTGTTCAGTGTCACATACCGCGAGGAGATCTATATTATAAATAACTGGATGTTAATTTGTTTTGAGACTATCACAGTGCATAAAGTTAGATCTTATCAACTGTTACTATTTAGTTTGAGGACATGTATGTGTCGTTTATCACTACAAAGTATAAAGCAAAATAGCTTTCCGCCGTCTGAGTCTGTGTGCTTAGATCTTTAAAATTACTCAACAGATTTTGATGGTTTTTTTTAATAGATAGACTGATTCCAGAGGAAAGTTTATATGTATAATAACTCCATTTATAAAGTCCGAAATACAAGCGGACGAAGCTGCGGGCGGTAGCTAGTTGCTGATGATTTAAACTACTTAACGTAACGCTCAAGCCCTAAAAACATGAAATCATCGCCAGGAGCCCGAGAGACATTTTAAATCGCTGAAATAATACGTGTAGGCTCACGTTTATTATTAGACCGCAGTAATGATACAGGATAAAAGGCGAACTGGGACTAGCTTCCTCGCGGCAAGGACGAATGATGTCACAAACATGTGTAACTCGTTGAATATAAATAGTGTAGCGAAATATTCCGAAGCGGATTCCTACCGTATTGTATGCTGTTCAACAATGTCACTATACCCGAATTGACACATGCAAGGGATCAAAAAAACGCGCTTCATTGAAATACTGTTGTATACAAGAAAATTCTACGAGTGGTTTCCGAGACACAATAAAATGTGTGCTGTAGACCGCACGACTGAAGTAAAACTTCATAGAAAGAAAATACACCTACAGTAATATAAGAAACTTAAATTTCTATCTTTTTATCTTCACTTCAACTTATATCTTCCTCTCAACTTCCGTTCGCCTCGCCCTATCACACTTTTCGTAACGCTCTCGTCACGCATCCATCTTCTTACACCCCAAGTTAAGCTCGCGTAAAGATTTTTTTACTTTAAAAACACGCTTCATTAAAATATCTACCCAAGAACTATAAATACAGGTGGTTTTCGAGACAAAAATAAATGGGAGGCACTGCTCTAATGCGATTAAACGGCCTACGGATTCTGGAATGTTTTGTGTGGCCAGAGGCACAATCGATGTTGTAACGGTAAAAACTTGGGCGCATCTCTTGTGCAGCTCACGCGAGTAATTCGTCAGGCTAGTTACATTTCGTACGCCCTAAATATCGTACGATTACTTTAAATGCTTTAATTTGTACGCTTTTACATGTGTGTGTGTGTGGTTCATATAGGAGGGAGGGTGGAGGGCATCAGTAGCCTCTGTGCGGATGTCTATGGACATCGGTAGTCATGGAAATGGTTCCGATAGCTCGTTTGTCCCCTTGTACTATTTAAAAAATGTACGCTTTTGTACATGTAACATTGCATTCGAAACAGGTTCAATTGAAAATTTGAATAGGTATCAGTTTTTGGCAAGTAAGAGGACAAGTTTCTTATATCGTTAAAATAACTAGTAAACTTAATTATAGTTGCTATCTAGAAAATAGAAAGAGTTGAGCGTATTCTGTAGTAGTAATGAATTTAGTTAAACTTCCGTTTAACGAACTAGAATGTTTAATATCCATAAAAACGAGTAAAACCTGTTTGACGCTAATCTGTTGATATCCAGTATTGATCCTGAGATTGGTTGGAAAAAATCTCTTATAAAATCAAATTCTTTAATAGTTAACCTTACGTAAGTGTAAATGATAAATCTTGCTTTTCTGACCACGGATATTTGTTAACTCTTGTTCTCTTTTGATTCTTGATTGAATTGATTCTCTGACTTTCAATAATATAATTTATGTGACTATTATAAATAGTTCTTTATCACTACTTCTTCAGAACAACACTCCTGATTTCAATGACATCATTGCTTATGTTTGACGTAAACGGTAAAACTAATAAGAGGGACACTAAAAAGGGTACTTTTTTTAGAAGTTCTTGATTCGATTGATGGAAAATCTCGAAAATTGTTTTGTACTATTGAGTCAGACATATAAGAAATAATTACTACCTTTCTGTGAATTAGAACAAGATCTCCTTTATAATTTTGCAAAAGTAAGCCTCTTAATAGCTATACAGCTATATTATATCTGGTTAGCTGCGACATCTTTTCCAAATACTGTCTGCAAGAGATGGCTTATTTTTGATGCCTTATGGAAGATGCATGATGATATTTGCAGAAGTTTCCTTGACATTTATGCCAGTCTCGCTCGCATTTCACATGACGCTGTGTCACCGTCATATTATCGGATATCCGACATAGTTCAATGAAACTTATACAGCACAGCATAGTGATCATGCTGAATCTAGCCAACCTAAATATTTTAAACATTATATATATATTATGATTGATATGAACTGATTGTCCAAGCGGAGGAACGTTGAGAGTCCTATTAAAAATGTAATTGTTCCATTCATTGATGCATATTCGGTCTCTTGAACCTTTGTTATTAATTCTCATTGTGTATATTTATTATTTGGTTTGCCTTAGACCTCCCATGTAAATCGACGCTGACATAAAAGTACACATAATATTCTAAAATTTACCGGAACAATTCACCACATTTGTGTTTAAACATTAAACATATATTTAATTGAGTAGCAACGTAATTTCAGACTACATTTAAACTATTACGGAAGATGACTCACGTCTCAAATATTTAATATTCAAGAGATATTTGAGATGGATGTCGTAATCACAGTTTTTTTAATCTCCATGTAGTGATGACTTATTGGTCTATAATATGTCTGGTTTGTTAATTGATGCCGTATATTTCTACGTAACTCTTATGTTTTAATTCACAGTATCTGACATTTGTCGAAATCTTGCAGAATGCGGTCCCATACACGTTGTTCCTTTCAAAAGCTATTCGATAAATGTCTTTTGACGTAACGTTTAAACCCTATACTCTTAAGAACTGGAATGGCGACTACGTGTCGATTCGTGCAAAATCTAGGTCAGCTGAAACCTTGTCACATGTGCTGATTTTAACCCTAGATTCTCGTTACTAACGGTATTTCTGTCTTCCGGGCAAATGTTTGTGTTATACATAGTAAATTGATTGATAAATTAAAATAAATGTCTTAATTTATCTATCATCTGATGATGCGTTTACGCGGGCAATAATAATATTAATACTCAATTGTCATTGAAACAAAATAGCAAGCAATTTACAGCAACGGTAACGATTGTTAATTTGGCAAAATGTTTTTAAACATGCAAAAAATATTGCTTCAATACTTCAGATTAATTTATTCAAGTTGCAGTCAATTGTTTCTCCTAAGTTCATCTTAACAGATTCGACCTAGAAACATGTTTTGCCGTGATATTTATGCTAGTTTTTGTTTTACTGATGTCTGTGTTTTTTGTTGTAGGCCGAATCAGAAGTGGCTGCACTCAACAGACGCATCCAACTGCTCGAAGAAGACCTTGAAAGGTCAGAGGAGCGTCTCGCTACCGCCACAGCTAAGCTGTCCGAGGCTAGTCAAGCTGCCGATGAGTCTGAACGGTAAGTCAACTTACAAAAAAAAACCACTTGTCAGTATTCAAAGTAACTGTTTAGACGACTTGTTCATTGAGACAAAAGTGATCTGTGGTTAACCACGTTGAATTCCTGATACATATGAGTTCATGGAACTAGAATCTAGGTTTTAACAATGTACAAAGTTAGTATATTATTTAAAAGAGGTCTATAAATGAGAAAATGACGAGAGTCGCACGGTAAAAATGTTTTGAATTAGATTATGATTATTTTTTCTTCTTGCTTTATGTTACACATATAATAGAAAGAAATAACCATATTTTTTTAATTATCGTGTTTATCTTTGAAATATGACCACACATAATTTATTATTATTATTGTTATTATATTATATTAGTATTGCCCATTATGTGACCCATTGTTGGGCAATTATAATTGTTTAGCAATAATTATCAATAGAAGCAATAAATAGTTTCTATCTTATTAGTTTAAATAAAACATAGACAAGACAAAATTACGCATGTTTGTTACTATCATTAACATTTCCAACGAGATTTTATTCTAACTTGTTGTTTTTCTTTAATTAATCATTCAACAGTAAGAGATACATATTTATACTATTATGTATCTTTACTATTTGTTTCTAAAATTGACATATTTCTGAATAAAAATATCATTTGGTATTATGATTACCGATTCTTTTAACGGATTGTAGAGTGTTTGATATATAATCGTTAATTAATCGTAATCATGAGCAACATCACTATATCATTTGGTATCAATAACTGTGTTATTCGAGCCTCATACTTATTTCTCGATGTTATAACCCGCATGTGTTTGGCCCTGCACTAACCAGAATACGCAAGGCCCTCGAGAACCGAACAAATATGGAGGACGATCGCGTCGCCATCTTGGAGGCCCAACTGGCGCAGGCGAAACTCATCGCCGAGGAGTCGGACAAAAAATACGAAGAGGTGAACGCTCGATGATGCTTTGACTCGAAACGTGGTTATATGCTGGAAATTAATCTAAAATATGCTTTAAGGTTTATAATTAGTGAAATATATTCATAAAGAACGACTTATTCCTTAGTCGTTGCTTGCCAATTTCTTAAATTTCTAGCATATAATTATTCCGGAGAAAACAACAGGCGAAGCGAAAGCTTCATATATCAATACAATATCCATCATTGCTTTACATGTAACATTATGACCGTATTCTTAATTACACTTGTTGTTTTCTCACAATTAACCGTAAGTCTACTATAGCAGTATTCTATATCGGATATTTATTTTCTCGTTGAAAATATCTAGCTGATATGTGCTGCATTTCTTTCAGGTTTCATTAGTCACTTTAGAGTTATATGTTCGTTTTTGCATGTTCTCTAACTTCGGGTCACCCTTGATATATCTTTAAATGAGCAACTTATTTATATGTAAATGTTACGGGCGACAGTGCCCGCAAGGTTCTGGAGAACAGGTCGTTGGCTGATGAAGAACGCATGGACGCCCTTGAGAACCAACTCAAAGAAGCCAGGTTCTTGGCCGAGGAAGCTGACAAGAAATACGATGAGGTCTTTTAGAGTTTGCGTGTCGTTTTGTTTCACTGTTCGCTTTCAAGACATGCATGATTTGATATTTTTCCATCTGTTATTTTATAGCAGACTTCCTTTCACTTGTGGATATACATATTCCGATCATGTTACCATAACAGAACGCATCGTATGTTCCTTCTAACACATTCTGAGGTTCACCTCACAATTTGTCCCGAATTTCATATTTTTTTGTCCCCAGATATAATCAACTAACATTGTGGCTTTTATTTTGGTTTTGATTTTAATTGTCCTCACTTACAAAACTTATTCTGGATCCGTTTGTAGTTTTAAGAATAAAATGGCAAAGTCCATGACTCAGATATCGTATTAGTGATGTGTTATAGATACGTGTGATAAAAAATCGATAACATATCTTGTGCTCCGACGGGAGGTACTAAACGACATGTGTTGGCAGCATATGGCGCGAATTGTCCCAATTCCCCTGACATATGACCCTGTAATGAAGGCAGTTTTAAAAGTCACGCCCTAGATGGTTATGTATGCTTGACCGTACGTTTCTTTTCCTTATAAGGAGCAACGAGATCAGGTCTGGCATATATAGTTACATAAGTCATACTGCCTTATAGGACAACGTGGTTGGTCAATATAAACGACTGACTTTTAAAGTAACAATTATTTAATTGAACGTGATTCTTACATATGCAATAGTATAATTGCATGCAATCACGTGGCAATTTCTTAGTATTTGCATTTACATATAGTATGATATTTTACATTACTAGTCCGTATTTAATGTAGTTACTAAAAATTTTTAAATTACTGGTTTACGTAATTTATGGAAGAATCTGAACTATCTTTTCCAGATGTAGCTATAATTATTAATGTACTCATAACTTGGGTTCTATTTATAATAGAAATAGCCTATAGAAACCAAATAAGTATTTGAAAAAGTAGAATGATACTTCTGTGTTAATTTAGTTTTCATTTCTTTCAATTCTGTTTTGAAGTCAATACTCATTGTGTTTTAGTCATACATTATCTCTAAATAATGCAAGTAATTTCTGGAACAATTTCACCACTTATCTATAAAATCGTTTTTCAATGCTGTCTAGTTAGTAAGAAATATCTAGAACAATTTCGTCACTTCAATTGATTCGATTTTAATATCTAGTTTACGTACTGAGTTTTGGGCGTGCATTTACATGAATGTGATGTCTCCAGGTGGCTCGTAAGCTGGCCATGGTCGAGGCTGACTTGGAGCGCGCGGAGGAGCGTGCTGAATCCGGCGAATCGTAGGTTTCCATGAAGTTGTGCCCACGTTCCTTACACCAATCGATGCTAAAAAAGTGTGAATATTGTATGGATTCGTAGCTTGCATAGCAATAGCTAAGCGTAAAGTAGCTAAATGGTGTTCTAAAGTATAAATGAACATAGCTAAATGAAATTGAAACTTGCAAAGTATAATATGCCGAATACGGAAGCATCGATTGGCCGAGTGAACGAAGGCTCGTTTTGCAAATTTTCGTCACAGTTTTGCATGGTTGTTTCGCATTCCTAACATTGCTACACCGTAACCCGATTTACCAACAATGTCTTCAACATTGGAGTCCGCTGTTTTTGCATGTCTCTAGGTCTACAAGGACGCCAGCGAGTTCCAGCCATTGATCGCATTTATATATTAACCAAAAGGTTGTAGATTTAGGATTTAAATTACCGATTAGCAATTATATTTGTGCAGGAAAGTAGCGTCCCGCTCGTTTACGTAGACGCAAACGACGCCATTTTCCTGTACTTCTAAAACAAGGGTTGCCCCATCTCATAAATCTCGCAATGTATAACTGTCATGCCCATGTGTCAACGTAATTTTCTCTCTTCAGTGTGTGTCCTCCAATGCGTGATCGTAGGCTAGGTTGCTAGAAAATATGTGTGGTATAGGGAAAATTTTCGTTTTCAGATATGCACCGCATTACACCAGAATTACTGGCCATATGCGTGCCGCACATATGCAAGCGCACACATCACATAACGATACTTTTGCACTAGATAGCACTTAGATATTTTTTTCTTTTTAAATGTAACTGACGTTAAAATTTTTTAATTCCAAATGTTTTGGGACAACCCTCGTTTAATATAACTGAATCCGACGCCGCTTCAGACTACCCGCTTGTTTCCTTTTGACGTGTTTTTGTTTTGCTTTTTTTTTTCAATTTTAGCGTCGCCTGATGCAGCATTTCGGACTAAACAACAAGAATGCTGGTGTATTTAAGTCAAAGTTTCTATTCTGTTAATGCTAAGTTTACGTAAAATATAAAAGCTATAAAAAGCATACAGAAATTGATTTAGAATATATTACGAATTACAAAAAAATAATTTCTTTTTAATTTTAGTGGAAGGTTTTCGTTCTTTTTAAAAATATAATAGCTATTTTAAAAATATACGAATTTAGCATGGAATTGATGAAATCTAGTAAAAATTGCAATCTTTGTAATATCCGCTATTAACCTCACCTCCTTGCACCTTAAATGTTTTTGCCTTTAAAATTTTATTTAAAAAAAGGAAGCAGCCCTAGTGGCGTTAGGTTCGATGCACTGCACTGCAAGCGATAAGTCTAAAGCGGCGGCGGAGTAGCGTAGTGTGTGTTGTGTGTGTGCGTGGGCGTGTACTAACGCTCGGCCGGCGGTAGGTGGCGCGCAAGCTCGTGCTCATGGAGCAGGACCTAGAGCGGGCTGAGGAGCGGGCGGAGCAGAGCGACTGGTGAGTGAGCACAGGAGGGAGACGAGACGAGAGGGAAAGAGAGGGAGCAACCCGGTCACACTATCTGTCAACGTGGTGTAGGGATCGTGCAACTAACATTGAGGCGGACAGTAGTTTAGCCGAATTTGGTATCAAAGTTATTAACCTAAAATTATCGTTGGAACACGTCAATTTTAGGTTTTAAATACTTAAGAATGACAATGTTAAAATATTGACGTTAATATTGAAATTTTAAAAAAATATATTTAATAATAAACCTCAAACGTAAATATACCTGTCCTAAGTTCATATTTCAGTCGCTAGTTGCTATGACAGTAAAAACTCGTTAAGTGTAGGCCCCGCAGAATGTACCAACGGGAATTCCATCATTATCTCTATCGATGGATTTGGATACTGGATATACTATTTGGCGTAATTTCCGTACAAAGTATGCAAAAGCTCAATCTTCAGTAGTAAAATCCGTCGATAGATAGAATATTAAAAACGGTACTATCTGTCAACATGGTGTCCTCAATAATGGTCGCTAAATGTACTGCCGTATTCAATATTATATCTATCGATGGATTTGGATACTGGAGATAGATTTGGCATAATTTACATGCAAGGTATGTCAAAATTTTATATCTAGTAGCCAAATTCATCGATAGATTGAATATTGAAAAAGGCCGTGAGACATTAAGACGTGGGTGGGGTAGATAGATGGTGGGGAAAGAATAAAAAAGTTACCAAAGTTCAAACACTCGTAGATTTGTAGTGGAATATGTATTACCTATCGATATTTTTTCCATTAGGTTATCGATATTATCGTAAAAATACATCGATAGGTACATCATTTGTCAAATAACTTTCGGTGTTTTTAGCCCATGTCAATTTTAGACTTGATAGGTATTGAAATGCCTTTGACAAAATTCGGTCGAGTATTTTGAGTGCCACTATCAAATATCAATACATACCTACATACAAAAAGGAAAAAATACACATATACAGATAATGTGACCACGTTGTATAAGTGATTCAAATTCGTTAAATTTTAAAATTCAGAACATGTTCTAAATTCGAATTGATTCTGAATCATTGAATCGTGACTACATGGCACGTTTTCAGTGTTATAAGAGTAAAAAAAACATGTCCGTCTCGTCTCTGCTTCGAAGAATCTTCCAAATTCACTAAATATTTGTATACGTTATTAAAATAACAATTAATATGCATGCATTCGCACAATATAATTTAAGATTTATTTATTTTATATTTATGTTTGTTACCGTTATAGTACTTAATAAGTATTCGATTCAATTAATCAAAATCAAATATTGACGGGGTATCATATGATATGCTAAGTGGAGTTTTATGTACTGATACGTATAGACAGTAGCAGTATCATTATCGTATTTAGTTACTGAGGCCACTTTTCTGAGGTCAAATTCCGTGCAAACAAATCTCTATTGTTTTGAGGTCCATTAGAGGTGTTTGCGATAATGTTTTTTTCTGTAAGGGAATATAAAGTTGATGATATAATAAATATACAATATAGCTTTATTTGAGAAAATCTGCTTTAAATGTCAGCTTTAAATTAGAATAAAAAAAAATATTTTTGAACATTTAATAAATAATATACGTGTAGGACACATTGTGTAATGTTTAAAAAATCAGAGAAATTAATTGGGCTTTTGTAATTTTCCAGCAAAATCGTCGAGCTTGAGGAGGAGCTCCGTGTTGTCGGCAACAACCTGAAGTCCCTTGAAGTCTCTGAGGAGAAGGTATACTTTCCACCAATCACATTACAGATGATAAGCTAGTGTAGGAACATTTACGAGCTAAAAGCGAACAGGCTACATTTATTACTGAATTTTAAAACTACATTCATTCGATAGTGTTGCACCAACCAGTAATTATCGATATCGAAGAAAATGGATTTTTCTACAAATAAATGTGCGTATAGTTTCTCCATTCTCAGTAGTACAGGTACAAGCATACAGGTAATGGATGAGTGATTTTATCACGTTTCACATAATAACCTATTTAAAGGCATATGGATTCACAAAGAGTCACAATTGTTCACTATATCGGAATTAGCTGCATTCACTATTGAAAATGTTCTCAAATTGAGTTTATTAGACTACGCACATACCGGTTTCATGAACATTATCGGTATAAAGAAGGTTATAGCAATAGGAATCATTTTAGTTATAGAGTAATATGGTGTACTATTCCTAACAGGCTAACCAACGTGAGGAGGAGTACAAAAATCAGATCAAAACCCTCACCACCCGCCTAAAGGAGGTGTGATGCGAACGAGAATGGTTCATTTATGCGAGTGTTTGTACGCTTGCCTAACTGCATTGCCGCACACAACCTAAATCTGTCCGTGCCTTTTTTAAATATCTACAGATCTAGACTTACTAGAGCCTATTGTCAAGGATATTTCGATGCAATTATATTCTTAGAATTGTAAAAAAGGCACGGAAGGTAGTCTTAATTTTACTTAAATGTTTTTGAACTACATTTCTAGTTGTTGTGTTTATTTAACCGTTTGCCCTTTAATAGATTTTTAGTTTCTATGGTGTCGTAAGTGTGTTTACGATGCTGCATGGATGTTTTTTCGTTTTTCTTTTTATTTTATATTTTAACAATAACAATCGCAGGCAACGCAAAGAGAAGAGACATACGAGGTTCAAGTTAAACTGCTCGACGCACAGCTCAAAGAGGTATGACGGTCGAGAGGTCGTAGGTTGGGGTTGTAGGCTCGTACCATGCTCATCCTTGTAGAAATAGCCCTTCGTCCTTCAATTTATAGGTCGCTCTTGTGCTAACAATGAAAGGGGAAGGGCTAGTTCGTTGGTGTAGGTTCGTGTAGTCTGCGCTATCAGCGGTTGGTGCTTCATCTATGTATTTTTTGTATTATAATAGGACTCTTCTATATATTTCTGTATTGTATTATGTGTATTGTGTCTGTGTTATGATTGTGCCGTTGCTTATCTTTTAATACTAATTGTAAATTGGAAAGTAACAAGTCAAAATTGAAAATAGAATCCCGCTCAAATGTATTATAGTGATAGTAGAGAAGCCTCTTCTTCGAGGCTTTTGTAAGGACGCGTACCATCATAACATAGACTGGCATGACGGTGGCTTACCTTTAGTAATCAGTCCTGTGTGGCTAGGCGATGGCGTCTCGCGAACACGTTGAAGATCAGATCCACACGCTCTCGCAGAAGCTGACGCAAGTAAGTCGCTTACACCACGGTCGTACAGTGCTGTATCCAGACAATCAGATGCCTCGGCAAAATCACAGACACTGGAGATATACTTTAATTTACGCAAGACTAGCACTCTGGCAGACTGCACTGTATGGCTGAATATTAAAGCATTGGTCACGTTACAAAACTTTTTAGTAATTTCAAAGATAAAATAGAGGAGAGTTTAGTTTTTGAACTAGAAACTAGTGACCAAAGTTTACTATTTATTGCACATTAGAAATATTGCTAAAGGGGTAACGGTGTATTTGTTTAGTTTTAGTGGAATACACCACACCATCGCATTGGGTAAAGGTAAATTTGCATGATATGTGTCCGCTTTGTTTTATGTATTATAATGTAAATATTGATTGTCTTTTAATATTTCTTTTGATTTGGGATATTTAACTTTGTAAAGTTTTTAAATAAATGTTGGTTTATTATTTTTTTAAATTAACCCCAACGATTTGCATGGCCAATATTAAAATCAACTTCTTTTCTGTATTTTAATCGATGTGACATACACGTATGCATTTCACTTTATAAAATGGTATAATGGTGTCAATTTAAAATATTTTTTGAATTTTATATAATTAATAAGTCTTTTTTTTTATTCAATGATTTAATTACGCCGTTAAGTCCCTTTTTAATTCATTTTATAGTTATAATGTGCTTATATTATTTATCTACATGTCCTGTGACGACAAATTTTAAATGATTTTGAATTTCGAAAGTAATTAATCAGAAAAGAGGTTGATTGCCCCAAAGACAATATTATAAATCCGTTACATTGGCGTTTACAGGCTGAAGCTCGCGCTGAATTTGCTGAGCGCTCTGTCCAGAAACTCCAGAAAGAGGTCGACAGGCTTGAAGGTAAAATCTTATACATTTCGAATATATTTATAATCTATAAAATTTGAAAAATCACTGTTCAAGGAGTGAATATTTTTGATTTAATATTGTTAATTCTTGATAAGTGATTTTACTTTAAAATTTAGGCACAGTAGGCAACGAAAACAACGATTTAGGAAAGATATTAATATTTTATTAGTTTTCAAGTTTCAACAGATTATGCCCAATATTGTGCAGTACAGCAGTTGGTTAAGTGAAACATTATCTCTGAAGTCAAGTTGTAACAAGTTTGAATAATAACAAAAGCTTTGAACATAAACGCACCTAAATATGTCAGCCATTATCTGAGCAGTGTGTTAAATATCAAAGCTGTACTATAGATTTGAAAGCTTATAATATCATTGCGCTTAAATTTAGCTTAATTTTTTCTTTATTTTCATAGTAACAGTCTTAGTTGTAATTCGCGACTGCAAATAATATGCCCAAAGTAAATTAAGAATTATGTGCTCACTTTGGTACATTATTTGCAGCCGTACGTTTAATTTTGTTGGCATGGATTTTTAATGTGTCCTGCTAGACTGCTCGATTGTCGTCGTAGTTTTTAATTCCTTTATTGATTTTGCATGATTTTAATTTTTTTCGCCTGATTTTATATGAATATTCTTAATTATGCGGATCTCTATAAACGATACTTGCCATGAAAAGATGATTAGTTTAATAACATGTAATTAAAATAAGATTTGGTTCAACTGTCATTTGATTTGCGATTTATAAAGAACTATTAATGTAGCAATTTTTTTTTAATTTTAAAGAATAACTTCAAATATACATGTCGGTCGCATCTTAAGAATATTCGTATAAGTAGCTGTATGTGTGTGTGTGTGACTGACCGTGGCCACGTCCGATCTTGCAGACGATCTGGTGGTCGAGCGCGAAAAGAGCAAAATACTTCAAGAAGAGATGGAGGCCACGCTCCACGACATCCAGAACATGTGAACACACCCTCTCATCTAGCTCGCTCCACTATACACTGTCGATATCGACAAACATAAAGTACATCCCTAAAAACATATTACTAGGTAGAGTAAAGTTTGCGCCTGACGTCAATGACACGTTGTCATCAGCAAGCGTAAGACAAATGCGGGTAGATGATAACGGAAGCAAGCGGGCCGCACTGACGCGCAAACTTCGCTCTATCCGGTAGTGATGTCTTAAAAAATCGATACTAGACAAATTTTACAATATTGACGTATGTTTTATCATTTGACCTTAGTGTAGCGGGCTGGTGATTAGATGTTAGATTATAATTGCCAGCTGCTTTTATGTTACGTCAGAATGAGTATTCGCTACCGACGCCCACTGCCAAGTGCAAGTTTAATTCGTACACAATTACTAATAATTTTTTTATACGCTGGCATAAGTGTAATTCCTCGTTAAGCTCATTTTATGGAAGTTTTAAAAGTCGTTGAATAGAATGTGGCTGGCTTTTAAATACTTCTTATATATCGACATTCCACTAAGAGGGACCAAAACCTACTCTTATAAGTGTATACTTAGTTTGGAACATTCCTCTTGTGAATTAATTTACTCAAACTATTAGCGTTTCGCTGGGGAATGCACTGTTTGCAAATCATGAACTTTTTTTATTTACTTAATTCTAGAGAAGATTAGATATTTTTTATTTAATGTGTGATAGTAACACTGGAGATATTGATATTTATGAGTATTATATTATATGCTCGATATGAAATTATATTTTATATCGTTTCTTGTATGATTCTTTTTCTCGTGTCATAATTGCAGATGTTGTTATTTATGAATTTTTTTTCTCTAAATGCGATTTGTAAGAATATCGTTGATTTATACACATTTAAGTCGTAAGAGCTGGCAACACAACGCCACTGTAGCTACAGGCTAGACATGCATTTTTGTATTGCGAAAGTGTTGCGAACAATCGAGGGTAATCCGTCTTTTTTAAATGTTATTAATGAATTAGATAAGTTTGTGAAAGAAAATTAAATTAATGATTTTTAGAGTATTCTAACACAAGTGTTTATAAATATATTATATTATTATTTTTAACGTGTTGTTTTTACTAATCCGTGTGAAACCTGTCATCACCCTTCCGACTCATACCGATTCCATCAGCTATATTTTATTTGCACTGTACAGATAACAAAATTACTCATGAAACTCATGAATCATTCCAGTTCGAATTCGAAGTTGTATCAGTGTCATTTATCACTGTATGTACCATCAGAGTCACCGGGCATTAGTTTGAGTTTGTAGCGAAGCATTAGCCCAGTGTTAAAGCATGACCCTTGAAGAAGTGAAACGGATCGAAGACTTGAAGTGAAATAGAGATCGTCCAGAAGCATGGTTAACGCATGAGATCTGCGGTTTTAAGTGTTCCTCGTGAATGGGGCATATGCTAACGCATGCCAACGGCTCTCGAGGCGCCCACTGACGCGTCACTCCTGTCGCAGATGACCTGATCAACGAACAGGAGAGGTACAACGATATCGGAGACGACATCGACGATACTGTGGTCGAGCTCATACCCGGCGTCGACATGTCAGCCAGACAGATGGCTATCATCAAGAAGGAGCAAGAAGAGAAGGAGAGGGCCAAGAGAGAGGCGGAAGAGAAGTTGGCGGAGGCTGCAAGGAAGGAGGAGGAGAAAAGAGAGGCTGAGAGATTGGCGGCCGAGAAGGCAGAGGCTGCTAAGGCAGAGGCCGCGAGGATAGAGGCTGAGAAGGCAGAGGCCGCGAGGTTAGAGGCGGAACGGTTGGAGGCAGAGAAGCTTAAGGCACAGGCGCCTCCACCAGAAGCTGCCCCGGCGCCCGCTGAAGGTGCACCTCCTGCGGAAGGTGCACCTGCAGCACCCCCAGCGGAAGGCGCTGCGCCTCCAGCAGAAGGAGCGCCGGCGCCTCCCGCGGAGGGTGCAGCGCCACCGGCAGAGGGAGCACCAGCTGCTCCGGCGGCACCTCCCGCAGAAGGTGCACCACCGGCGGCACCTGCGGAAGGTGCAGCACCTGCGCCTCCAGCAGAAGGAGCCCCCGCAGCACCAGCAGAAGGAGCAGCGCCCGCAGCACCTCCAGCTGACGCAGCAGCGCCCGCAGCACCTCCAGCTGACGCAGCAGCCCCCGCAGCAGCACCCCCAGCGGAAGCGGCACCCGCACCCCCAGCGGAAGCAGCACCCGCACCTCCAGCAGAAGCAGCACCCGCTGCTCCAGCACCTGCAGCAGAAGCCCCAGCGGCACCACCTGCTGAAGCACCCCCCGCCTAAAGCAAAAAAAAACAACTAGATTACAAAATTTGTTGATTTTGTTCCCAAATTTAAGCGTTCTATATAACACTAGGGTTGCTTCACAGCCAGAATAAGTGTGTAGATTTAATCTATATAATACTAGGGTTCCTTCACAGTCTGAAAAAGTGGGTATTTCTGGGAACAAAACCAATAATCAAAGTTTTATATTTAAATTTGGATCATAGTTCATATTCCATGTACGATGTAAAGAGTCTACTATTTTTTATGATAATAAAACGGGACAATAGCTGATGGAATACTTTGGGATAATCTTAACACTGCATGGCCGTAATACTAATAGCGTCGGACAATTACTGAAGGGAAGGGTCTTCGCAGACGATCTTATCTCCGGAAAGGAGCTCTTCCACGAAATGGGCGGAGAACTGGACGTGGCTTTCGAAGACCTAGGGATGCCGGCCGGTCGTATCTGCGATCGTTGTACTTGCTGCCACTGAGCGAGACACCTCACCATGTCTAGACATCAGCATTTACACTAGTATAATAAACCCATGTTTATATCTCACAATTCGGACGCTTTTCTAAATTGCATGCAGTTTAAAAAAAACACCGTTAAAACAGCTAATGGCCAAACGACGCATGGCTTCGGAATAACAGGAGAGCGACATGTAAGCATACTTTTTAATACTTTATTCACATAACACTAATGTGCTTCGAAAACTTGACTTGGAAGAGTATAAAATAGAGTGTTATAATTTAAAAATACATAAATTATACTTGATAGAAGTGAGACTTCCAAAAGTATTCTATGAGAGAAAACCATGAGTCTCTTAGTAGTGATACATTTTCTTCATAAAATTTTAAAGTTTTTATGTTACCTTCAAAAATGAAAAAAAATATGAAATATAAATTTTCTTCATCGAATTTCAACTTTTTTAAAAGTTTCTTTTTGAAACGATAATATTGTAGATGAAATATAATTTTATTCATCGATTTTCAACTTTTTTTTAGTTTCTTTTTAAAAGGATATTGTAATAGAAATATAATTTCGTCATTTATTTGACACTTGGTAATATGTGGCAAAATGTGCAGACGAACTTGTCGCCGAGAAGGAGAAGTACAAGGATATCGGAGACGACCTCGACACCGCGTTTGTGGAGCTCATCCTCAAAGAATAGAATTCCATTACCATGCTGGGCCGAGCGTTACTATCTGTATAGATGTATTTATATTTTATACTCCTAATTTAAAGTAACTGTCCGTTATATTGTCGCGGTATTTATATTCTATTATATTTCAATAAATTATTTATTATTGATGTTTTGTGTTATTTTAATATTTAGTTCTTATGGCAGATTCTAACCAGAGATGTAGGTTACCCCGCGTTCAATTTGTCCCTTCTGTGTTGCTAGAATGTTTCTTCCAATAGGGGTATAGTATAGAATGATAATAGCAGTAGCTACGACTCTAACCTTATGGCAATAAATCTTACATACATTTGTCTGGAGGACTTTCATGAGTTTTAGGTAAGTAGAGGAATACAACCTTGTGGCAGCCGTTTAGTTTTAGATTTCAATGTGTGCCTAGTTAGTATGCTATAGCTCTTAGTAAAGCTTTTTCGTTTTTGGTTTGCTTGGTAAATATATTATTGCTGCTTTCACATTAGGCGAGCTGAATATGTAGATGCAATGAAATAAATATCTTCGAAGATAAATATAAATTGTGATTAAAAACGTAGGTACTAAATGAATCTATAGATTGAGTGTAAGTATGCACAGTACCTATAGGCAATAAATAGCACATGATAAGCAAAAGTTTATGAATAAAATTGGAAATAAATGTATATTTTAAATAAAATCCAATCCATTCGGTATTTTATAGTTTTGTTTGCCTATAAGCATCTACAGACAACATTAAAAAGGAGAGTAGGTACTTAAATATAAATTGTAGTTGACAATTATTCTAAAAATTTTTGCCTTCTTATAGACTAAAATTAGCTGTGCAGAGGTTATAGTGTAAAATTCAGGTTGAGGAATGGTTTTGTTGATGAAACTACGATCTTAAAATCAATATTAGAAAAAAGATAATTATGAACATATTTTGTTTTTGGAGACGCTTCCATTATTTCTAGCTACATATTGCATTGATATTTCAAATACCTTTCTTTCTATAAGTAGAGAAACCAGTATTATATGGTAAGAAACGGACGTGGCTTATGTATCTCCAGATAAACGGCTTAATGCACGTGAATGCTGGTGTACCTACTATCAGAGCGAGTTCACTTATACCACGGTAATTTTTGTAATCGGCGTGTCATTTCTGATTGAGCATGTAGGACGTATTTAGGGTTGATAACCGTCCCGCTTCTGAGCGCCTATTCAATGCGTCCCGCCTAGGGTGCGTGCGGGACGCTAATTGTCCCGCTTTTTGACCGCCACCGATTGCTGGCCGACCAAATGATAGGCCACGCAAAAAATAGTTATTTAGATGAAGATGTCCTTGACAAAGTGTTATTATATTACTCATAATATTTGGTCCACGACGCCTAAAAAGAAAAAAAGGTTATCTATATTGATGCACGGGGCGCAAGCACCAGAATGAGCGGTACTGTATACCTTGCGACCTAAATAAAAAAAAAGCTCATGCGCCATTCCCACGACTAATTGCAACAATCACCCATCACTAGTTGGGTCCCGCTGTTTCAACCCTTGTCCCGCATTTGAAATCATTATGTCCCGCAAATTCATAATTTCAAGTTGGCAAGCCTCGTATGTACGTATCTCTCACTCGCATTTCTGGCGTCAGATCTGCACCAGCATGGACTTCTAATATCAAATGACGAATTTCCCTTATATTAGTCATTTCTATGCCGGATAATCAGATAGATAACTAGTCAAGGGAGTATTTGAGACTAATCTAACGAAGAATTGATGTAAAAAACAAAAATTGGTAAAGAACAAAGACAGCATCATTTCGACACCAGCATTCTATCACCTTTCGTACGATTTGTGGCAAATACGTTCTCGGACGTTTATGTGCGTTGTTAATTACCTACCCAAAGTCTCCAGACAGCTCGTTTCGACCATTTTGTAATAAAAAAAACAAGTTTACGGACCTTCAAACATTCTCTGTAGTTCTAACAGTACTAACACTAGTATTTAAGTTATAATTATAACCCGACTAACATTTTCTACAGATGAAGTTGTGGAAGAGAGAAGTAAATACAAAGCTATCGCTGAGGAGGTGGACCAAACGTTTGCTGATTTATCAGGTTATTAACATCGAAAGGCGCCATCTTGGAAGACTCAAGATTTACAAAATGGCGGATCGTTGGCTTTGTATTATTTGCTACATGCACATTTTGTTTATTGAGGATGATTTGAGACCCTACATGAGTTTGAATATTCAAAAACCTGTACCTTGTAGATTTGTACAAGACTTTGTAAACAATTATACGTTTAGAAGTTATGAACTTATGTGCCTTTAAAAGGTTTGTTCTATAAATTATATAAAGTTGATTGTAACTAAAATATGCACCTTCTGGTTTATGCTAAAAGTTCAAAATTGTTTTTTCTGGTGATTGAAATAAATGAAACAAAAGCCGATGACTGAAGCTTTATCTGATATTTAAGAGAATGGAGCTCTATTAAATATAAATTATTTTTTTCTAAAGCTTTAGATAAATTTTTATTTGTTTTTATTATAACAATGATGTAGATTTACTACTTTTATATTGATTATTACATTTACAAATTGAGCCACGGACTTTAAATAATACATTGTGTATAGAATTTTCTCAATGATTTATTTAAAACTTAAGTACCTATTATAATAAAAAAGTGCTGTAAACCTGTCTTCATAAATAAATAAAATTAATGTATCTCTGAATCTGAAAGGAACTCGTATGGAATAATGGCCCGAGGTTAAAAAAAGATCTCAATGACGAAAGTATTTTCTAGATGTCTAATAATACAATGCGTTAAGGATATTTAAATCACAATGCCTGCCGCTCCAAATCAGCACGCCAACATTAAGTAAAATGTTTCTCTCCAGTATTTACAGTAGGGTTTTTCCTGTGGGTCCCTGTCCATGTGACCAGCTGACCTATCAAGCACCGATATTTTTCTGCTGATGATTCTTCAAGATATTGGGAAAACTTTCCATCACAGCGGCAGCTGATGATCATGACTTCATAATATATATATATCTACATAGTACGAGATATTGTGAGGAAAATATTGACAAAATATGCTTCTGACCGTCAAGAAGGGGAGCTATGTCATTTTCTGGACTCTAAAGGCTTAGATATAGAAAATGGAGAAAGCATAGAAAATATCTTCTTCAAAGAGTTCTTGCACAGTCTCATAAAAGATTGCATTGTGCCATTGAGTTATTATTACTACGTATACATATAACTCAATGCATTGTGCAAAGTAAACGCTTAATTACTTATATTCAACCAAGACATTCCTATTTTTAATAGTAATATTTAACCAATAAAGTAATAATTTGCCACAGTTATTATTATTTACACCTATCATTTTATTATACCTTAGGTAGGTGTAGCTAATTTCTAGAATGCTATAAATACATTCTAAATTATTTGGTAAGGGGTCAATTTTTTCTATATATATCTACTATTTAAACTATTTTAAAATAGTTAAACCTTTAGCGGCTGTTTACTTTAACAACGGCTTTTATTTGCTGATTATCACTACATAGTATAAAACAAAGTCGCTTTTTCTGTCATGTGTCATGTTGTATGTCCCTATGAACGCTTAAATCTTTAAAACTACGCAACGGATTTTGATGCGGTTTTTTTTAATAGATAGAGTAACTCATGAGGAAGGTTTTTATGTATAATATCATCCATTAAATAGTGGACAAATACTGTTATTTTTGAGGTTTCTAATGTGATGTCGCAAATAATTACATTTTTTCCGCTTACATTGCAAACGCAGGCTGAATCCTACGAGATTTATCAAAATAATGTACTAAGTATTGTACACAATGAAAAGGTCTACAGAAAACTCCGCGATGGTATATGTCTATCTCTTATGGATATCCCACAATAACATTTTTTTGTCATTTACTTTTTACGACAAATAATGACTAATATTCGAAGCGATTTTAACCAATACAGCATTAATCCTTATCCAATTAAATACCTTAAATACATTGTTGATTTAATATAGATCTATTTGGCCTTTTACAGCATCTGATTTAAATCAATATTTTTGAAGATGTACAGATTTAAAAATTGCGGAACGTAGCGTTTACGGCGACGCGGCGCGGCGGCAGCGTGCCTATAAATAGCGCGTCGGAGGCCGCGGATTTCCTTATAGCACATTGAATTTAGCAGCGATCGGACGCGTTATCGGAGTTTTGTAGCGAGGAAAATAACAATACTTAATAAAAAAAACGTGCTTTTCAGCGCGACAACGTATCAGTAATTAGGTAATTTACAGTAATTAGGTAATTTACAGTATTTACAGTAAGTAGGTAATTTACGATAAATAATTGTATGATAGCAGTTTTTAAAAATAAGATCTTGGTTAAAATTAGTTAGATCAATTTCATATAACGCAAAATTATTTTGAAAAGTCGTAATTTCAGGTATGCAAGTTCAGAAAAATAATTTAATAGAATAGGTATCTTTTGTTGTTGATCTTCAACGTTGCAGGCTTAGATTTGAGCGTTGACTGTTTTTCACATGGCCAACTGTATGTCGCTCTTTCAAGAGTAACCTCTAGAGAAAACATGTTTGTATTGTCTAATGACAAGAAAGCTGTGAACGTTGTATAACTGTAATATATTAATTATTGTTGTAAAATAAATAGGTAAAAATGTAAAAAAAAGTAAAAATGTAAAAAAAAGTAAAAATGTTAAAAAATTGTAAAAATGTAAAAAAACAGTAAAAATGTAAAAAAAAGTGAAAATATTGTGTATAAAATATATTCCAAAGATAAGGAAAGGGGAATTGTTTTAAGTACTCCAAAAACGCGTGCGGGCTACGGGCAGTAAATGAATAAATCAAATCTACTGGATTGATTTTATCATTTTTTCAGTGAGTTACATATTTTAAACCCGTGCAAAGCCGGAGCGGGCCGCTATGTTTTTTTATAAACAACGTTCACAGTTTTTCTGTAGCGTATTTAGTATATCAGCATTGCACCCGTGCGAAGCCGGGGCGGGTCGCTAGTAAATATATAAATAGGTATAAGAATGCGCCATTAATGTATATGCTATCAACGACTTTATTGTATTATAGAATTTTAATTATTTAAATCTGAACTTCGTGTTTCCATTCAAGTACCCTCATTCATATACCTGTAGTCTATAAAACCAGTGATTCCCAATGTTTTTTACTTAGCTCCACTCGAAGAAAGACTTCAAACACGCGTACCCCCTATAGGCACGATATTTTTTAAATATCATTCATATAAGTGGTAGGCAAGTCTACCTCTTATGTAAATATAAATTATTATTATTAGTTGTTTTATACATTGCTGAATACCATTTTATTACAGTTGTGTTGAATTACGATATAAAATGACTTATTAGTGGACATGTGCTTATTGGCAAGCAATAAGCAAACTGGAAAACGTTAGAATTTCCTACCGAGCGATAGTCTCAGTTTGTTATATCCATTTTGCAATTTCCGATTATATTTAATCAAGAGATGAATGTCAGATCGGAAATCGCATTTTAATGTGATGATAATTTTTTATACTGGAGAAAAATACTTAAATGTCTTCTTACAAGTGTTGCAAATATTATGTAAATGTTCCAAAATGAATTTCTAAGACTCTCATAGATGATCGTATAAAATTGTTATCCTATACTTACTCCTAGATGTCTCCATTCTCTATTAAAATGACTGCTTAATTTCCTACCTTATAACGATAAGCTTTTTTATGAGATGTGTCCATAGCTTTGAAATATTTCGGAGTAAATACGTTTCGTAAATGACGAGATTTTATTTTCACCTTTTCCTTAATTTTAGCAATAACACGGCAAAAAGTTTGAGCAAGCCTGTACAAGTATTATTAAGCTGGATTTATAACGTACAGAATTACTCAAACTTTCAGCCGTCCTCGCTAGGTCCGGATAAGCTTACCAGATGAGAGACTAAAATATCTGGAAAGAAAATTAAGATATAGGGGTTTTTGGATATTAGTCGGAACAAAAAAAACTTTCTACTTTTTCTTGCTGACAGAGATTTGAATTTAAAAAATTCATATTATGGCAAAAACAACGCTGGGGTTCTCTCAATCTCACGGCCACGTGGGAAAATGTATATGCTATGTTCCCCACCAACAGAAAAGTTAACTAAAACTTATCGACTCTTATCAACTTGAGACTTAAAGATAATTAATTCAATCAGAAAGCAGAAATAAATGGGGGAACATTATCCGAGAGAAGGTCCTTGATCGTACTATCAAAGCCCCAGTATTGGGGAATGTATCCAAGAAGGCCCCTTTCAGGAATTTGAAACCCTGTCAAGGTCACTAATTTTGAAATAGGAACACAATTGCCACTTCTAGCACATGAGACCCACATGAGAGTGGAAAAGGAGAACGTACGTATCTCTGGTTGTACGGAAGTATAGCTTCTGTAAGGCTCTGACTATCTATTGGACACCTTATTTCATTAAAATATAATATATTTAACAAAAAACAAGTTACTAGTCTTTGTGTTATAAATAGAAAATACGTGAGTAATTTCTAACCTCTCAATGGATCGTGAAGACGTTATAAAATAGCAAAAAGCCAACATCACGCGGTATTCCCAGGCGGTCACCCATCCAAGTACTAACCGCGCCCGACGTTGCTTAACTTCGGTGATCGGACGAGAACCGGTGTATTCAACGTGGTATGGACGTTGGCAAGCTTTTGAAAATATTTGCCCAACACTTTCAAAATGTTTGTGAGCTGTTTTAGATAATAATTTTTTTTTAATATTTGGCAGGCGTGTTGTTAGTGACTACATATTATGTAAAGTTTAATAATATGTAAATGTAACTCGTTTCATACTAAGACTTATAACGCAGGTTTTTTAATGTCAATTTGTAGTCATTATAGTATTAGGTATGTACTTATTATATTGAATTACATATATTCTAAAAAATAACTTTATTATATTAGTATACTTTATTATATTAGTTTAATATGACATGACACATGAAAGAAACGAACTTAAGAAAATAGAAGAGGAATATTGTATGCCCAAAAAGTGCGACATCATGACATCATAAAACATCTTGGGAAAAGTAGACTAAAGAGAGGGAAAGAGGGATATAACAAGGGTTGCCATCCGTCCGGATTTCCCCGGATTTCTCCTAGTTTATAGGGCGTCCGGGGAGCGTCCGGGCGGGGTTTTATTTGTAGTCCGGATTTTGATTTGATTTATTTGTTTTTGAATGATTGATTTGATTCAAAAAACTAAGAAATGTTTGTGGTTACTGGAAGTATTTTTTTTTAAGTTCGTCATTTAGTTTAAAATAGAATTAAAATAAATAATAATTGATTTATGGCCATTAAAACTATATTTTATTCTTCTGAGTATCTTATGAAAAATACTATTTTCTAACGTCCGAGTGGGAAGCTCAGAAATCCGGGGTTTTTACGTGCCTTGTCCTGGTTGACAGATTTTTGAGATGGCAACCCTAGATATAACTAATCTAGCCATAAATTCTAGCCGAATTTATGGCTGGCTATTTACATACATTAATAATATACTTATTAATTTGAATTTCGAACCCTGAGGACACTCTCGGATTATCAAACGAGACTTAGGTCTAAGGGCTTACCAGAGATACACCGTATATACCTTAAATCGAGCACTAAAACAAAAGAGAGGTGAAAAATTAAAACATCTCTTACTTCGATACACGGGTCGCGGACGAAAAACAGAAAAAATCTCTTTACTGATAAAAAAAAATTACAATCGAGGAGCACTACAACTAACAAAATGTTCGAGTTCGAAAAGCTTCCGAGTTAGAATATTATCTATTGTCAAATTTCCCTATGAGGGTGTTCTTTTAAAATATTGCATTAAGGTTAGAAATAAATTTTGATTTAAGTGTATTCAATACATTATTTTTGGAATTACTTTGGTCCATAATAAACGAGGATGTTTTATGTTTAAACTCTACACCGTGTGGGCAAAAAAATCAAATACCCCAAACCGAATATGAACGGCGCATCTCTAGTTTATAATATGTAATATGTATAGTAATTAGTAACTTCATTTGAAGTCCGAAATCGTTACCAAAAAAAAGGGCAACACGCCTTAATAATTAGGCAGACTTTATAATTTAAACGATTTTATCTACACTAATGTTGTAACATTCTATTTATGTTTTCAATACTTGACTTATAATAACTACTGTTATAGCTCAGACAACAAAATACTCAATTTAAGCAATTTGACATGATGTTATAATATCCAAATCGATATCGTAAAATCTCAT
>LUGF01004397.1:21858-43089 GCA_001625245.1 Calycopis cecrops | reverse complement strand
CGGGCGGCTGAAAATAGTGCGCGCGCGCCGGCCTATATGCGGACACGCGGATTGAGCGTTATGAGGAAATTTGGCTCAAATTTTTATTTAGCTGACACGGCCTATATATATTTAGGGCGTTCTACCAGCTGCAATATTAATGACACTCGTAAAATAACTTAAATAGGATATACTTTGACGATTTATACAGTTTCACCGGTTTTATTCCAGATAATTTTGTTTATTGTAGAAAAAAATATATTAGAGATTTTACTACTATATACAATATTAATCTTTTAACAACATTATTGTACCTACTATTCAGATAACAATAGTATTTTAGTGACGAAGACATTTGATCTATTTATTACCAAATTGAGCTTCTTATAATATGAATCACAAGTCAAGAAATCCAGAGATTGTACAAAAATTAAACACATCATTGTAACTTTTCAGCATTTATACATAATATAATTTAGAACGTTAACTACACTCAAATAAAGAGTATTTATTTATGCTTAAGAAAAATAATATTTAAAACAAATTTTACTGGGTCGAATCTTGAATTCTCGAAACTTCTACATTACCTACATACTCCACACATATCACACTTCTAAAATTACATAAAATGGGTACAAAAATGAGCTGAATCTAAATACATGTGTCTAATTAATTAGTGCGTTTCTATCATTTAACAGTAAAATGTTTTAGACATTGTTCATAGCCCTCTTTTTAATATGGTGGACATACCTATACGTCTTTAAAGATATTAGGTACCTATGCAGGCATTCGGAAGGTTACGGAAGTAGACCTACAAGGTCCTCCTTAGGTCTACATACATATACTTGCAAAGCTTGCGAACATACTTGGACAGCACGTGAAGTCAATGAACATGACTGCTTTTCAAACACTACTGGTGTTACTGGGCAAATATAATTTGTTCAATAACCTTGAAATATTCGATGGTCAAGGAATTCGAAAGGTGATTTTTAATTTTGACTTTAGTTACATCCGTATTAGCTGAACAAAATCGGACACATATTGATATTATATTTTCTACAACTTTCTATTGTAGAATACAAACTTAACAGCTGTACAAAATTTATTACTTTGGTAGTCAAGAAGTAAATTCTTATATTTCCAATAGATTTTATTTTGCGTAGCTCTTAAGAAACATAATAAATTGTCTACATCTTACTAATTATAAGAAATGCGTCATTACGAAACACTTTATGATCTTAATTCCGGCCATTTACGTGTTTAAACAAACAAACAACATTCTTTGGTCTTATTTAACTATTGAAAGTTCATCATACACCTACTGATATTTAATTTACAAATACTGTTGGTCTTTTATCATACTAGACTCTACTAGTTGAGCTTGCTTTGATTTTTCAATAAGACCTCTTATTTTCCTGAGTTACTCTTGTAACAAATAATGCTCTGTGAAGCTATTGCCCTTAACACTCGACATTTATTTATATTATTTTACTACTGATTCTAAATATCTCACGTTGTTAACACATCACTGGTTAACACATCACATCAGAGAAATTCAGAGTATACGCGGTAGGTACCTGATAAATAAACCATATCAGATGAAGACAGCATGAACCCAAAGTTCATGGTGGTTGTCATTATCAATTTGAATTGGATTTATTTCCTCCATTGAAAGCCAAGTCGATTAAAGGACGTAGGATGACAACATTCAGTCCGCTACAGCTAAGAGGTCGCCATCCTTCCAAGTACACATTGTATAAAACATCCATAATAACCTCCTTAAATACATATTACCCAATAACTAAATAGGAATCAATACAGATGTTAGCTGTACCTAACACCTATTATAATATAGACTTTATGTTATCAGTTAGATACTTTTTGAATTGTAATTTGTAATATAACAATAACATCTTATTACTTTAAATTTAAAATCTTCTTAATTATTAAAAACTTAGCGAAATGAAAACGTAACAAACGGCTGAAGTTTTAGTTCTACATTGAGTGGATAGACACAACTAAAAAAAATATTATTATCAAGATTCACTATATTTTGAATGTAACAAATTCTCACCAGTTAATACAATGCCACAAATGATATGCCAATTATTTATAGTGCAGATTATAAATTGGTATCGTCTATTAATTCGTCTGATTAATAGATTGATCATCTGTTTATAACCGGATCGCCAACAAAGGCGATATAAAGACCTAGAGTTGGAAGATAAATATTTTAAATTCATCTAAAGTAGCAACTAGAAAGTTAAAACTAGAAACTAGAAAAGCAACAGCATGTGCAAATACTTTGAAAACGAAATAGAAAACTTAAACTATTTTATCATCGACCTAAGCTAACTTAACTGCTAATTAAAAATAAATACAATAATAAAATAAAAAGTAAACAAAAATGACATGGCCTCCAAGTCACCAAATCTAAAGAAAGTGTTAGGAAACTATAAAGTATTTTAAAATGGTTCCAATAAATGCTCTCTTTTTACTTCGTCGATTTAAACAATTACATTACATAATTAAACATTGTAATTAATAGAAGAGACAGCAAAAAGTTAGCTACTAGCAAATGTTAAATGTATTGCACTTGGTATTTTTCAATACATATAGTAATTTCATACATATAGTATGAGCAAATATTGCTATAGTTTGCTATTAGGCAAGAACATTGAAACATTCAACAGGCCGCATGGACAATGTCGCTACTGAAGTGAAATGTCGAAGATTGCATTTGAATTAAAATCTTCTTCGAACTGACATTTTTTCGTTGCTGATAAGGTTAGCTACATTCAGAGCTAAATCTACGTCTATTTTTTATTTCTTACAAAGTTTTTGTAACCCTGATTGCTAGATATTTATGTAAGTTTTTTAAATAAATCTAATTAGAATTCTACCTACTAAATTTCTGCCACAGTTTTAAGAAATGTCAATTCGATTGAAAGCTTGAGCTTATGCAAGTAAGAAACGCAAATTTCACACATAAAATCATGTATTTCATTGAAACTACAAATAAATAATTGACAATTTAGCCAATATTGTTTCTTCAACTTGTTACATATAAAATTTCAGCGCGTTCTTGACATCGGGCCAAATATATACGTATGCGTTACAGTTTTGCCCGTTACTGCCCAAACAAACATGGCCGCGGTATATTAAAACTTCAGCGATTACGTATGTTCTATATTTAAATTGACGATATGCTTTTTTCTTGTTCGTAATTTGAAACGCGAATACAATGTTTTAAGTTCGTTTTTTTTTCAATTGATCTCTACTTTTTATTGAAGTACCAAGCCGGTGGTGTTTATGTAGGTTTAGTTTGCAAAGAGGCGCCAAAATAATGCTAGTTAGTCAAGGCTTACTCAAACCCTATTTGTTGGATAATGTAATCTGTCCGTGTACTTTCCTTGATTAAAATATGTAGTTAGTTTATTTTAAAAGCTGTTTATCAATACAAAAACAAAAGTGAAATAGATACTACATAAACCTATGTAAACCAAATAGTGTGAAAAGCTCTAAGTCCAAAAAAATGTAGTTAGGTAATCTGATGAAAGAATCATGTTTTTTTTGATTCGGAATCAGAACATAAAAATATTCATTTGTCTATATATACACGACTGTATAACACTTGGTATAATAGATGAAATGTAGAGTTCCTACCTATCAAAGTAGAAAATAATTAGGTCCTGTTTTCCCATGCCGTTTTTGACCTTTCAGATGTTTTATGCTGACAATACATACACACATTACAATATGATGCTGTTTTTGTAAGACTGTCGAAACTAGAACGATTCGGGACCGTAAATGTGTCAATTTGTCAAAAATCAGAAGGGCAGAGAATCATATATTACCTAGTTGCCAGGGTCACTACTTACTAAAATTAATATTATACCTACAGACCAAATAAAAAGTATAAAAATAATACTTTTTATTTTGTCTGAGATTATACCCAAAAAGAGCAAAGTGCAGCCACTTATTCGCGTAGTAACATTGCATGCTATGCAGTGTGCTGTATAGAACTTTAGGTGTACGATCTAAGTATGTACCTACCTGTGTGTAGGCATCTAAGTATTTATCTGTTCGCATCATAATGGCCGTGACAGGCTTCAACTAAACCTCTAAATAGAAGTCACATTGATGCATTAAGGCAAATTGAATTGACTCGACTAGAGATAACTATCACGCTTACATAACGTTGGTGTGAATGATGGCTAAGCTAACACGCGTCCGATTTGTAAGAGCTATGCGGATGTTTATGTGCCTCGGTACTTGCTAACCAACGATAGCCCATAAAGAGCAGATGCAACTCACCATCGTTAATCTAATGACAAGCTCATGATGGCGTTAGCACCATTGAAATGTGTAGGCCTTTACAGAGCTCGTGAGCATTAAGGGCAGTTAGACGTGGCTCTGCATGTAATGCGCTGGCCAGCGGCCAAGCGCTGGGTAAAATTAACTGTGACTGTACGTTGTGTCAAAATAACTGAAGTGCTGATAATTGTCTATGAGTTACGGTCATTTCCATAATTCGGGTTTCACTATTAGCCACGAATATCACACTCACACGATCAAAACGTTCACACATACATATTTAAATGTGATTAGCCACTTGTTAAATATGTATGAGTGAATAATTACTACAGGAGGATATTAAACGAAACGAAAACTCTAAAGTCTAAGGTATAGGTTTACTTTAAAACAGCATTTTTACAGTACATATTCCGGGTATGTAACATATGTACAGTAAAAATGCTGACCATTGCTAGTTTTTTTTTGGTTTGACTCACTCCTAGTTGGAACATCTGCTAATTCTATATGTTGCAGATCAACAGAGGTTATCATTGAAATAGATAAAATCAGTAGTTTAGGCAGCAGGTAATCCGAGAAAATTCTCTGATTCTCTTCTTAAGCCTGATACGAGTTTAACCAAAGAGAATGGGAAAAGGTTCTAATTTTTGTCACCAATCAAAACGACTTAATTTAACATATCAGACAAAGATGAGATCGCAAATTGACATATATTTTGTTCCAGGCCAGTAGCTGGCGTATTTCTTTTCGACCGGACAGTAAAAAGGACAAACAGCCACCATGGACGCGATCAAGAAGAAGATGCAGGCGATGAAGCTGGAGAAGGACAATGCCATGGACAAGGCAGATACCTGCGAACAGCAGGCCAGGGATGCCAACCTGCGTGCCGAGAAGGTAAGAACAATCTTAGGACCAATCTTATGCAATTTTAGGTGTCATTTTGTTTTAAGTCTTATATTCCGTTTTTTTGAAGGATTATATTTAGAAGAAATAAAGGTTGGTATCTGACCAAAGCCCTATTATGTTAATAGACTTGAACCAAAAATAAAATATAACAAAATGAAATTATGTCATAATTGTTGTTTTTATAACAAATTTCAAAAAAATTGAACTCAATTTGTCATTAAAGTCAAAATATTACCTACATAAACATGGCCTCAACGTCAGCTTTCTGAGAGCCTTGTTTTGTCTGGCGCCCTGCGTATTTCTCACGATTGAGGCTAAGATGGAACTGATTGTGACACGTTAGTGCAACGTCTGCGCTTCTCCGAATGCTACTAATGAGATAAATTAAGTCGCTATTTGACAATAACGGTTAATCTCTCTTTCTTTTCTCTTTGGACTATAAAGTCCGCATTTCCATGTTGCATTTATTTGGTTTGTACGATAATATTATACAAGATACTGCAAAATTTCGGGCAGTTGTATCAACTTTAATTTCAACATTTTGCTCACCAGTAAAGGGAAATTCTTCAACAAGTACATCACTAACATCAATTAACTTTTCCCCTTGCAGGTCAACGAGGAAGTCCGTGAACTGCAAAAGAAACTCACCCAAGTTGAGGAGGACTTGGTTCTCAACAAGAACAAACTGGAACAAGCCAACAAGGACCTCGAAGAGAAAGAGAAGCAGCTGACGGCTACTGAGGCGGAGGTGGCCTCCCTCAACAGGAAGGTGCAGCAAATTGAGGAGGACCTTGAAAAGTCCGAGGAGAGGTCCGGCACGGCCCAACAGAAGCTGCTCGAGGCCCAGCAATCAGCTGACGAGAACAACCGGTAAAAAATAATTCTTAAATTATTTTTTAAGCAAATCAGTAATCGTAGTACTTAAAGGATTCCGTTTTATGGCTAATGAAAAACATTTTTTTACTCAACTATGCTCAAAACTATGCACAAAGGATAACTACCTTATAACTAAAGAAAGGGATCTATGCGATCACAGATACACACATAAGAAAGCAGTAAATTAATTTGTTGTCTAAGGGTACTAATGTGTAAACAATAAAATCAGTTCCTAGTACGAATAACGCACAATTTTAAATATTTACTATGATAATTCCTCCATTGAAGTAAAATTTCCAATTTCCAGTATGTGCAAAGTATTGGAGAACAGAGCACAACAGGACGAGGAGCGTATGGACCAACTCACCAACCAGCTGAAAGAAGCCCGTCTGCTCGCTGAAGACGCTGACGGCAAGTCCGATGAAGTACGAAGCTTTTTATCACCTCTCTTTTTCTTTCCTTCTTTTATTACGCCAGCAATGGCAATACGTCTTACAATAAGAGGTATTGCCATTGTAGGCGCTCTACCTTTTTTACGCTTTCACCCAATTTAAATTGGAGAAATAGGAACCATTAAATTTTTCGTAATGAAAAGTAATTTTCATGTTATTCCTGATCGGAATTCATATTTTTTTAATAGTATAGGAGACATATTTTATTGGAGAATAATACATGTACAATGATCAACATTTTAGGTAGGTCCATCTAACACACTTTCGGCACTTTGTGTAAAAATAAATTATATAAAGTTATTTTTTCAAATGTAGTTTTTTCGCGAAAGATTTACTAAAATATATACAAACTTTCTCATTTATTTGTAGAATATTTATACTTGAACGGGGCTTTCTCTATTATTAAATATCTAGCGCCCACGGGCAACAGAATTAGTTTGCTTGTAGCTCGTTATTTTTATAGGGCGAACTGTGCCAAGCACTTTCGGATAATATTTCCAAATGGCCGAATATATAATGCATGTTGTTACTAAAATACATTTATATATTTTCGTAACAAATTAATTGAAACGCCTCTATATTAAAAGAAGTTTAAATATTTTGAAAGTGAAGATGCACTTTCAAAATATTTAAAGTTGTTTTAATGAGCACAATTAGCTGCATTCCTAACTTTTGCAATGTACTTAAGATACTTCTAGTATCTTAATTTTGCTAATGCTAAAATGTCTTTATAATTGTTTACCTACTTTGTTAATAATTTGGGAAACTTCAGTAAGAGGTAGTTAAATTTAGAAATAGACCAGGGACATTGTGGCATCCAAAGCGAATCATGGCACGACCGGAGAGCTACCTCTCGCTTACCGTCAAATGAGTTGGGGATTGGGCTGGCCTATTGAGGGATTGGGATGACGGACGGAAACGCAGGTGCAGAACCTTTATCCGTGCGGATGGTAATCTGCGCCACCAGTGGCTCCTGTTCGTTTATCCTATATAAAAATATGTTGAAGACGTATTTATTACAACAATTGTTATGATCAGGTTTCACGTAAGCTGGCGTTCGTTGAAGATGAGCTGGAAGTTGCTGAGGACCGTGTAAAGTCTGGAGACGCCAAAATCTCAGAACTTGAAGAAGAATTAAAGGTAATAAATCAAATAACAGGGTTTTTGCTTTAATATTAGCTACGTTACATCCGCAAGTTTAGATTCTAGGATATATTGGGATACAAATTTGAAATACACTCGCATTATAATATCATCCAAATATAGATGGTTGTATAAAAAGTTTGTTATAGCTTCGTTAGTTGTTTGGTTCACTATGATTGATGATTCTTTTTTTATTTGTTTCATATCATGACAAGACCTCTAAAGAATTTAACATTTTCTTTTAAACAATATTATAGGTTGTAGGAAATTCCCTTAAATCACTTGAAGTATCTGAAGAGAAGGCCAACCAGAGAGTAGAAGAATTCAAAAAGCAACTGAAGACCATCACCTCGAAACTAAAGGAAGCAGAGGCTCGCGCTGAGTACGCCGAGAAGACCGTCAAGAAACTCCAGAAGGAGGTCGACAGGCTTGAAGGTATAGACTTTGATCATGGATGACTAATAAACAAAATTAAAGATAACTAACTTTGAATTACAGATTAATTTACATTAAAACGTATATAAATAGTTTTCTCTTCTTCTATTTATCTCTTATAAATACTATTGATACAATTAAAAATAAACAATTAAATGATATATTAACATTAACAGAGAACACTATAACTTCTCTACAAAATATAAATAATCTAATAAATCACATTGGTATTAATGTATTTACAGGTAGGTTTAAGTCATTCATAATTTATCAAATAACAATTTTGCAGACGCATTGTTCAACGAGAAGGAGAAATACAAGGCGATATGCGATGATTTGGATAGCACATTCGCCGAGCTCACCGGATACTAACCGACCCATAGTATTTAGTTTAAATCAATACCGTCCATAAATATCCAAATTATCCAAATCATCTAGACTCTAGAACAAGCCTATGTATTATATACCTTGCAGGACTACGAGCCGTCTCCAAATCGCCACCAACCAGATTCTCTCTCTTTCAGATTTTCATTAATTTCTCTATCTTACTAAACACTAATTGTCTTAGTGATGTCTAGAGGATTGTCTCTATCCGGAACTAGAGCAGACTCTAACAGATCTAGAGCATTTTCTGACAATCCTCTACAATTACTAACGATTGTACCCCGCTTTCTATGTTGTGATTAACTTTATCTATTGCTTTGCTGCTATCGTCGCGGATCAGTGCATCCAAGGTATTATTTTAATCACTTAATTATATAAAGTAATCAAGATCTTTAAAGCTATTATCCGCTTGCGCTATAACTACTTCAGTTTAAACTGTATCAACTGCCTAAATTACTTCTATACCAACATTAATATTTAACTTATTGAACTATTTTTATGTGATTTTTTTATATATTGTAATTTTGGAAGTATAAGACGTCTTCCAGTTGTAGTGACAGTGGCGTGGACTAATTTAGACGTTGGCGAAGACGCAAAAGTGAGATCCTTTTTTTTAAGGGACTGGCAGTGGCGGATTTAGGGCTTTTTTGGGGAACCGTCCAAGTTTTGAGCGAGAGGTTTAGCCTTATGAGGATAATTTTACCTAAAGAATTTAGAATTATATAAAAGAATTTTGCTCTGGAGAAAGATGGTGAATCTTCTTACAGCCATGGGAGAGGTCTGAATCCGCCACTGAATAGTCTTTCAAAGTACTTTAGGCCTGGCAAGGCTTCTTTTGTGCTTCACCAGCGCCTATCCACTGTAGCACAGTTCTGCGATATTTTCCGAGTTGGTTTTAACATTTTCTGTGCTCGACAGACGAGTTGGGCATCAACAAGGATCGGTACAAGAGCTTGGCTGACGAGATGGACTCGACTTTCGCTGAGTTGGCTGGATACTAGACCCTGCACACACACACACATTCATACACGCACACATGAGCTCGTGGTGTAATATTTATTATTAAATATGTAAATTTATTTACGACTTTTCAATAAAATTATTTATAACTCGTCGTCGTGCAATTATTTTATTTAACTTGTGTTATTATTTTATTTTTAACAAGTTTCACACCTTATTTCCTTCCTACCTTATTTCCCTTTCAGGCGAAATTTAAAAATTGTGCTTACATTATACTATCTACTCTCAAATTATCAACTTGCAAGCTCCAGCTGCTTAAACGTAGTCATTTATCTGTCAGTCCGTCATACTTAGCATTTACTGACTTTGGCTACCTTTAACCCAACAGTTGAATATCATCGTTGTTGTCAGCTTCATGAGTCAGCACTTCAGATAGACCTCTTTCAGTGAACACTAAGATCATATCTTGCTGCACATCTCTATTCCGAAGCGGCAACTGCACAGTTCGTCTCCCCATCTGGACGATGGTTGCCATCACATCTGCCAAACATCTTGTTGGTGGTGTACCAACTGGTGGCCTTCGTGTATGTGGCTTCTATAACCTACCTTCTATATTTATAATCTGTCACGGTCTGACTGTCGTCGGCACAAATTGGAACTAGCGAAGCAGGCCTCAGGACTTGCAAAATTTTGTAGAAGTTTTACGTAATACGAGGTAGTGCCACACTGCATGCTTGCATGTACCCGAATAGGGTCTACACGACCGGGGGACCTCTCGCTTACACGAGAACGGTGTAAAGTGACAGCTGTGCTGTAGCGTTACGTGCGGTGTGTAGCCGGTGGCCCATGGAGGTGAAATAAGAGAGAGAGAGAGATCTGTATGGCCTCTATGCGGACGTCTCTGGGCGTCAGTAGTCATGAAAATGGCTTCGACTGCTACACCTTATTTTGCCTCCCTATACCATAAAAAAAACTTTTGCCATCTGTTAATGCAAAACTAGATAGATAGTATAAAGTATTCAGGTTGACTTGTAATTGGACCAATCCTTGTAAGTAGTTGCAGTAGAGGTCATTTGCAACAAAATAAACCCACCAACTAGGGGTCAAAAATGAATGGTTACAAAGATATAACGGTTTTAGTGATTTTTTTTAATATTCCGACTTCTTGCAGAATTTTTTTTATCTAAAATAAACTACTTTCTTCTGAACATCGTTTTATTTTTTTTAATAGCTTACAAGTGTCTTATTCTTATCACAACCGAAACGTGCCCATATCTGGTTATGTCTGATTTATGAGGTTTGAAAAAGTCCACATTGTGTTTTTAAAAAATTATTAATAAATTTAAAAAGTCCGTATTTGACTTTAAAGAACGCATGTGGTCACATTAGTTGTTAATAGGCTAATAACAATTTATTAATTTCGGTGTCGCAAGTTGCAATTAGAGGTTCGGTAATTAATATCGTTTGTACGGACCTGTAGAAATAAAAGCAGATGAAAGGTTTTTTTTATGGTAAAGGAGAGCAAACACGCCCACAAACATCCGCATAGAGGCTATACAGGTGCGCTGCCCTCCTTTCTCCTACCCCCTCCATGGGACTCTTACACATAGCGCGAAACGCGATAGCACAGCTGTCACTTTACGCCGGTCTCGTGCAAGCGAGAGGTACCTCCCAAGTCGTGCCGGCCCAATTCGACTGCATGCAAGCATGCAGTGTGTCACTACCTCTTACCGAAAGGTTAACGAAACAGATATAACGTGACTTAAAATGAGAACGTGAAGGGGTGTAGGTACCGGGGAAGACTAGGACTGACACACCATGATCTGATTAGACGGGGGCTGTCTATCGAAGTTGGTGTCACATGTCTACGCAACCGGCGTGTGTCAGTAGGTATAAGAAGAGAGGAGGAGGTAAGGCAAGGTTGTAGAGAGCCGTGATATGTGGCAATCTGTCCTCTCTACCTACCCCGTGAGGGAAAGAAGAAAAGAAGAAGAAGAAGGCGTGAAGATGTGTTGTTGTAATTGATATTAAGCATTTGTGTAGTAGTTAAAATTAAGTATCAATTTTTTAAATTTCTATGAGCGGCCAATATCAAGTTTCAACATCTGACAATCTTATTCTTTGTCACCGATATGTGTATCAATTTTACCATTCATCATCATTAGCTCGAATCCTCCACCGTAAGATGTAGCTTGATCGACGTGTGGCAAGGATCAAGACAAAAGTTGAGAACGTAGCGCACAGTTTGTAGGACTTAAAACATTAACTTGTTGAAAGCTAAAGAGAAATCCCAAGAACAAGTCGATTTTCTAAATAAGCCTCCCTCTTATCGTTCTTCTCCATCCTTATACGCTCTTTTATCACATATAAAAAGGATGAATGCTGTACTAGGGCCATTAAGTATGACGTCATAAAGTTTAATGGCTGCGCTGACATCTGTCAGATGACGTCTTTCCGCGGCAACATGGCGGACGCGACGCGTGCGCGGAAGGCGCGGGGAAGACGCATGCGCGGCTACCCTCAGCACATAATCGATAGTGCAGTAGAGACAACAGCCTGTCAGGTTGAAATTGTTTTTGCGTCCCAATAAAAAAACACGCATTTCGTGGTTTTCGGTTGTTTAAAGCCGCCAAGGTGTCGGTGTTAAGCAGCGTTTTGCCAGGCGCGATCACCATGAAGATGCTAGCTCCACACGACGGACCGGACATCACACCCGTCGAATCCTGTAAGTATATTTTGATTCTATTTCAATATAATGGGCAACCAAACACTTGGTTGATACGTATTTAACAAAAACTGATTCCTACGATGTATACAGTATGATATAGGAAATATGCTCTTCGTTTAAAGAATGGTGTTTTAATTAGTAATTGGGTATGACGCACAAGTTCCATGCCCGTTATTCCATTGACAATTATTACTAGGTATATGATTTATTGATCATCGAAACATATAATGATATATGACATGGAAAGTATTTAATAAAAAATGTCTAATTTTCATCATAATTTATTCGTAAGATTACGATATCCTTTGGAGTAAGGTAAAAAGAACAAAGATTGCTCAATCTTCCATCCAACTATTATAAGTATCAACTTTCCATATCTAATTTAAAACTCTGTTTATTGTACCTGTTTGCTACTAAAACTATGAATACCGGATAGGATTTTACAAAGATAAATATCTATTTATATTTTATTATATATATAATGTGCTATCTAGTATGATATAAGCCCTAGTATATTAGTGGAGACCCTAGGCGTATGCCTACCAATGTGTGAGTTCTGTGCCAATTCTGAACTCCGTAATATAAACAGCGTCTACATGATCACATTATTATTTATCTGTGACCCTGGACAGATGACTCAATATTTTTTATGGTATAGGGGCAAACGAGCAGGTGGTTAGTGACTGCCGCCGCCCATAGACATCCGCAAAACTAGGTGTCTTGCAGACGCGTTGCCGGCCTTTAAGGAAGAGGAATGCTCTTTTCTTGAAGATCCCTAAGTCGTATCGGATCGGAAATAGCGAGGAAGGCAGCTGGTTCCATAGTACTGTTGTACGCGGTAAAAAATGCCTTAAATGTGGTTTAATTGTACATTACTATAACGTTCATGTCTTTTATTGATAATTTTCATTACTTCACTCCTCAGCTTCGCAAATATTGAGCGGCGTAAATTGCTAGCTGTATATTGAATTAGGCCTTCGTTAGCGGAAAGCTGTTTGCGTTGTAATACAGCCAAATGAATCCTGTTAGTTAATGAAACTCTACGTTTGATTGGTTTTTCTCTAGCCCAGTATTTTTAATATTTATTTAAAAGAGCATATTCTTTCCTCAAAGGTCCGCAACGCATCTGTTAGACCTCTGGCGTTGTGGATGTCTGTGGGCGTTGGTGATCACTTTACATCAGGTGACTCAACTGCTCGTTTGCCTCCTATGCTATAAAAAAGGGAATTGAATATGTAAATTAGTTATTGATAATATACAAAATTGTCATAGTATTTAGCGTAGGAGTTGAATTTTAAAATCCCTTTTTGTGTAGTCTTTTTGTAAAAGAACTAGGAAATAAGAAAACGAGCACAATTTACCTAAATGTCATTTATAGTGCCTATAAAAATCAGAGATTTCAGTATTAACATTTATTCTAGGACTCTTAATATTTGTAAGTAAGTACCTACAAATATTAACTAGAATAACAAAAAAATAATTACAAAACTTATTTATTAATCAATCTATTAATTTATTCAATTTTTTTATTATAATACATGTTAAAGTTTGTGCTAAGATTCCATAATTCGAAGGCATGAAGATAGTGAGCGAAATGTCCAAAGATACACGTGTTAGAGCAATCAACACGTAAACTAAATAAAAGAGGGAGGTTGTATTATTATGTCAGGAACCTATTAATATACTCTATCATTATTTTCGAAGCCTCTCCAACCAGTGACATTATAATACGTTCAAGTCACGCACTATAATAAATGTAGAGTCATTCCACTTTACATTTTGTCATTTTATATTACATTTATACACAAGACAGATACTTCGCATCATTGTTACCAAATATTATTTTCCTCATTTATTATCAAGATTTTTTGGTAGCTTATGGGGCAAACGAGAAATCGGAGCCTTTTGCTGACTACCGACGCCCATGGACATTCGCATGATTGTTACGCAGATACGCTGCCCTCCTATCATTCCCGCCAAATGGCCCACCGGTTACTTAAACCGCATGAAATGCGACAGCGACGCTGTCACTTTACGCCGGCATCAAGTGAGCGAGAGGTACTTCCCCTGCTCGTTTGCCTTCTATGCTATAAAAATAGGTGTAGACTACTGTAGATTGAGCTAGAGACAACACATTTATAAGCCTTACTATTACGCCTCGTGAGACAACAAGAGCTAAATGTGTGTTGTCTTTCAAAGAAAGCTGACAAACCCGGAAAACGGCCAACGCTTTATCTCTCCACGAAGCGCGACAGCATAACATCGATCCCCGTCGGCCAGACAGCATCTCGTACACCGCCAAAATCGGTGTTTTCGGTAAAATGTGAACGTTATCACGGCGATAAGCGCACTCGAGATAATTTATCATTTGGAAATCATTAGTTGTGTGCGGGCACTTCACGAGAGTGTGTGTTTGTACAATAACAACCTGCGCTCCGCGGTCTCACTTACTCGCCTTCTTTTTTTCAAATAATATGGGGGGCGAAAGAGCATTTAGGGGCTATTTTCATGACTACCGACGCTAATAGACATCCGCATAGAGGTTATTCAGATGAGGGCCACACACACATCATTCGGATCAACAGTTTAAGTTAAGTTTAACTTTTAATCTTATTAAATATTATACTTTTTTATACAATTTCCACTTTTATTAAACTCAATGAAATAAAAAAAAAATTATTGAGTTTAATAAAATAAATATGAATTTCCATCAAGAAGTGACAATACATTCCATCAACTATAAAGTTTAACGTTTACTTTAATTTAAGTTTTCAATATAGTTAGCACATTGAAATCGGACAAAAAGTCTACATTTAAAGTGTAGATCTAAACGCTTATATATACTAAGTAACAAATGGAGATTAAGCCAGACGAAATAGACCAACCTTTTGCAAGAACAGAATACTAACATAGAATAATATGATACTTGATCCCGCAGAGAATCTGTGCAAATAGTTTTGCGGGACAATGTATAAATACATATTGTAAACTGAATGTTTTTAATAATAAAAAAAAAATAAAAGATAATTTAGTAAAAGGTGCATATACAATCAACCTCTTGCTTATACGATAACGACGTAAATTGACAAATGTTCCGCGCCTTATAAGTAGCGGGTGGCCCATCGAGGGGGGGAAAGAAAGGAGGGCAATTTGTTGTTTAAATCATACATTACATTCGAATGTATGCATACAGCGTGGCGCTATGCAACTAAGCTCTAGCAATAGTCATAGTGAAGTATTTGTCTTTTAAATTGACTTGGGTTCCTCGATATTAGTTCGGTTCACAAAATACAGGAGTAGTGGTGACATTTGAGAAGCTTGCGCGAATAGCAAACATGGTTCTGTTTAGAATATAGAATAGAATAGAATAATAATAACACATTTATTTATTTACCTCTAAGAATTTAATACTTCCTACTACTCCTCCTAGCTAGAATATAATAGAATTACTACGGATTTCGAGTAATTAATTAATCTTACATATATTCGGCAAATTACTTACATGAAAATAAACTTGCTTGACGGCCCTTTTCTATCTTAATTAGATAGAATATCGAAAACGGCCGTTAGGCAGTCAAAGAAGACGCCAAGATAATGCCATTGTTGCAGCCGAATCGAGCCGGTACAAGAACAGAGGTGCCTCCCACCTCTCGCTCATAGGATACTGTTGCAAAATGACATGATGTTCATCTTTGATCGGCGTTTGAGTTTCCGGGGTCCCATTCATGAGGCTGGACAAAGTAGTGTGTGAATAACAATTATCCGGATGTTTATGTGAAACGGTAGTCACCAAATGTCTCGAACTGCTCGTTTGCTCCCTTTATAATTTATTGTGTGAAAAATATAAGTCTTTGTAGATTCCCTCTAAAAGGCACCAACTACTTGGTGCCCGCTTTAATATATGAAAAATATAGGTCTTTGTAGATATTTTATTTTATTTTTTTTTTTTTATGGTATAGGGGGGCAAACGAGCAGTTGTAGCCATTTTCATGACTACCGACGCCCATAGACATCTGCATAGAGACTATACAGATGCGCTGCCCCCCTTTCTCCTCCCACCTCCATGGACCACCGGCTACTTACACACCGCACGAAACGCGACAGCTCAGCTGTCACTTCACGCCGGTCTCGTGTAAGCGAGAGGTACCTCCCCGGTCGTGCCGGAGATAGGTTCTTTTATAGTATAACTAGCTTCTGCCCGCGGCTTCGCCCGCGTGAATTTCGGCCTTCAAAAATCTGTATATTTTGTAACTTATTATGTTATTCTGATATGAAAGCTCCTCCTACTTAGAATATAATAGAATTACTACGGATTAATCTTACATATATTCGGAAAATTACTTACATGAAAATAAACCAGCGGGCTTTACGGCCCTTTTCTATCATAATCAGATAGAATATAGAAAACGGCCGTTAGGCAGACTAAGAAGACGCCAAGATAATACCATTGTTGCAGCCGAATCGAGCCGGTACAAGACTAGAGGTACCTCCCACCTCTCGCTCATAGGATACTGTTGCATTTTCATGAAAATCCGTTCAGTAGTTTTTATGTGAAAGAGTAACAAACATTCTCACAAACTTTCGCCTTTAAAATATTAGTAGGATTAATTTAGCTGTACTTTTAGCGCTCCTCTGAAAAATAGCTACAATATGCTTACAGCTGAAGTAGCTTATTAAATCCAATATGAACCTGCACAGCATCTGTTCTCTAAAGCCGATCTAATTGGCCCCATAAAGTGTTTTCTGAGTTAAATTCCACCGCGCCTGGCGACGGTTTTTAATTTAAACAAGCGGAAAATAGCGAAGGGAAAATTCATTAAGGTACGTCTTGAGCCCGGGTTTTATGAAAACTTTTTGAAGTGAAACCTTAATTTGAAGCTGAGAAAAATATTATGATGTCGTCAAATGTTACGTAGCATGGAGAAGTGACGATACGGTATCTATCTATATGTCGCAGTCGGATTGTATAAACCGCCGTATTACATTACGGCTAGCCATTTAGAAAAACAGGGCCGTTTTGTAATGCGGCGGGTCAACGATTAGCCGGATTGTCGTTGAGAAACGTTCTACAATATGGCAGCTCACGTTTACCCTCATTGTGCCAATCCACTGGACTCGCTCGCTTCGCTCGCTCGTTGTGTATAAATATAGTCTAACATAACCTAACCAATCCAAGTATGATTCTAAAAATAACACTTTGGCTATTAACACCCTTAAGCCTCCCACACTCACGAATACTCGATTTCAGGTCATTTGTGAAAAAAATACGGCAAACACTTTCTGGCGGAGTTTGACCTAGCCGTATTCGATCCGGCTAATCGTTGACCCGCCGCATTACAAAACGGCCCTGTTTTTCTAAATGGCTAGCCGTAATGTAATACGGCGGTTTATACAATCCGACTGCGACATATATATCACGGTATATCACGTCTACGCGCTGCAGAGAGTGTGTGCTGTAATATATACCACTTTTATTTATTAGTGGTTTTATACCACTGTTACTTGGTAATTTTGAGTTTTTATTTTTATCAGTCCTTGTGACTGCCGGTTTTTTGAAGTAAAATTTCTATACGCGCGATTGACTTGAGAAGTAAGCTGTAGAGAGCGTTACAAAAATCACCTAATGCCACCAATCTTCTAATTGAAACTTTTTTGTATTTAAAAAATCATATGACATGTTATGTCATTGCAAGTACGGTAATGAATGAATGATTAAGTTTTACTTCAGTTGTGTGGTCTAAATCACACACTTTTTTAAACGGGGTATTTCGTGACTGCCGATGCCCATTAGCATCTGTTCATGCTGTGTGTCTCCTCTTCGCCCTTACCCCCTATGGGCCACCGCGACGCGCGATGGTTTGGCCATCGCCTTTACTGCGGTATTGTGTAAGCGAGAGGTACCTCACGGATCTTGCCTCCCCGGCTATCCTCTACTAAGTCTACTTCATCATCAAAAATGTGTTAGAATATACATATATCTATACGTATAATAAATCTGTAGAAGAGTCAATTCTGTACATTGAAAATATTGAAAAAATAAATAGCAGGGGGTGTTACTGGATCGATACCAAACCCAAATATGCGCTAAAAAAATTTTTGTCTGTCTGTCTGTCTATCTGTATGTTTAGGCATCACGTGAAAACTAACGGTTCGATTTCGATGAAACTTGGTATAATTATACCATATTATTCTGGGCATAAAATGGGATACTTTTTATCCTGGAAAAATACGTAGAAAAAAATTAATCCATCCACGCGAAGACCGACATCCGCGCGGACGGAGTCGCGGGCGGAAGCTAGTATATCATAAAGTAAGTGTTCACACATAATCACCCGAGAAAACATTTACACATATCGCGACCTCAAGAGAGACATAAGACCCCGGATTATCTCGGAACACACCTCGTTCAGCTTTTGAACACACCCCTTTGTTCCGTTTTCAATTGTCATTGAAATATACCACATAAATCTCACCTACACGTCTCCTTTTTTCCTTTATAATATAGAACCTTTAGGATTAGGATATTTAGGTTTATCTGACGACATTTGCGTCTTATCCAGACATTTAAACCATTTGCAATATTCGTAAGCAGTTGTAAGTTTAATCTCGTTCCATTCCTCTTGCGGCGCGCAGATGTTTAAGTTCATTTTAATTTCACTAAGTCCCGAGGCCTGCGGGGTTTGTAGAGGCTTAAGGCCATTATGTACAGTAAAAACATCTTTGTTTCCAGTATTTATTTAGAAATTTTAATATTTATTTAACTACTAGCTGCGCCCCGCGGTTTCATTCGCGTAAATTTCAATCCCGTGGAAAATCATCTCATGGCATTCCTCGTGGCATTTTTTCGGGATAAAAACTATCCTATGTGTTAATCCAAGTTACCTCTATATCTATATCTATATATGTGTGTGTCAAACATGAAAATCGGTTCAGTAGTTTTTGCGTGAAGGAGTAACAAACAAACAAACATACAAACTTTCGCATTTATATTATTATTAATAGGATCTCCTTTCGGATTAATATTTTTTTATAACACAGGGGCTAGTAATAAACTGCACAAAACGCTACAGCATGTCCATCTCTTTCACCGCGGTAGCATGTGAACGAGATGGACTATGCCGGTCTTTCCAGCTCAATTCTGCAAAAAGGTCCATATAGTAGCATGACGCTACTGAACGCCAGATCCAGGTGGGACCCTAGGGAAGCTGCAATCGCGGGCCCGAAATGCTTAATGACCTTAAGACCGCTTTTTTATGGTATGGGGGGGCAAACAAGCAGTCTGAGCCATTTTCATGACTAACCGACGCACATAGACATCCATATAGAAACTACACAGATGCGCTGCCCTCCTTATCCTTCCACTTCTATAGGCCATCGGCTACTTGCACACCGCACGAAACGCGACAACACAGCTGGCACTTCACGCCGGTCTCGTGTAGCTTTCTACCTATAAAAGGACCCGCTTCTCAACTCCAAGGTCTTCAAGCCCCAGGTCCCTCCAGACCTTGATCTGACGCTGGCGCTGCTTATCCTAGATGTAGAGCAGATAACACTACATCTTGTAGGTTAAGGCTCAATTCACAGCAAAAGCGCGGCGAAGCGCAGCGAAACGGAGCGCACTTTCAGTGTCATGTAAATTTAAACTTTATTTTCATTACTGTAGTGCTTATTATCGAATTCTCGCGACTTCCGCGCGGATTCCAGCGAATGCTCTAGCAGTCGCGGGAATCCGCGCGACTCGTTCGAGTTTCTCATGCGATAATAAGTATTATAGTAATTATTATAAAGTTGAAATTCATATGACACATAAACTGCGCTTCGCTTCGCTGCGCTTCGCCGCGCTTTTGGTGTGAATTGACCCTTAGGTTAGGTTTTGGTTTTGACATGTTCGATCGTTGGGCTCGACTGATTCAAGAGTGGAGACCGCGCACCGGCAAACGTAATGTAGGACGCCCTGTGACTAGATGGAGTGACGACATACGCAAAGATGTGGGCAGGGAAAGGTTAGCCAAAGATCGAGGTCAGTAGCGTGCTGTGGGAGAGGCCTTCGTCCAACAGTGGACTGCAATAGACTGATGATGATGATGATTTTGATCCGTTAGCTTAGCTTCAGCAACAATTTAGTTCAGAAAGCTATTGAAAGGGTCCTAATAACCTACCAGTAGTGATTGTTGGGTTAGTGTATTAGATATACCACAAAAATGTTAAACCACAATATTGAAGAAAATTTAGCTCCTATGTTAAGTAAATAAGGGCAATCGTACATATTTCAAAGTTAAAACCAGCTCGGCGAAGGCTCTACAAGTTTACGAGTAGGGTAGTGCTAAACTTGTGGGAGACAATGTAGTTGGGACGAGAGTTGTGAGGCGGCGCCAAAACTTTACTTTAGGTTGATTGTACACGAGAACTACACGGAAACTCACTTCCTTAGACCTCATTGTGATGAGCCACCGCGGATAATGGCCATAATGCATTAGAAAGTGTTTTTGGGGTGAATATTTCTTGCGGCAATAGGTAGCTGGCAGTGCAGGCAGTATTGCAGCTGAATTGAGCGGAACGACCGAGGAGGTATCTGACACGATGCCGGCATAAGTCTATGCGGATCTCTATGATGTCGTTAGTGGAATGAAAATGCCCTCGGACATTTTTTCATCCTCGAGTTTTGCAGATGTATATGGGCGGTAGTCTTCTAACATCTGCTCGTTTGCCCCTTATCCCATAAAAAAAAGACAACTCGTTTGCTGCAAAAACAAAGAGTGAAGTCAGCAAACATGTAAGCAATGTACCTTTCCTGTGCTTTTTCTTTTTTTTTATGGTATAAGGGGGCAAACGAGCAGTCGGGAATATTTTTCCGTACAGAAACTACAAAGACGCGCTGCACGCGCTGCCCTCCTTTCTCCTTCCACCTCTATAGGCCACCGGCTACTTACACACCGCACGAAACGCGACAGCACAGCTGTCACTTCACGCCGGTGTCGTGTAAGCGAGAGGTACCTCCCCGGTCGTGCCGGCCCAATTCCGCTTCATGCAAGCATGCAGTGTGGCACTACCTCT
>LUGF01004397.1:0-11510 GCA_001625245.1 Calycopis cecrops | reverse complement strand
AAACGCGACAGCACAGCTGTCACTTCACGCCGGTCTCGTGTAAGCGAGAGGTAGCTCCCCGGTCGTGCCGGCCCAATTCGGCTGCATGCAAGCATGCAGTGTGGCACTACCTCTTACCGAGTTGGAGTCGAGTCGTTATAATGTGCGAACACCTTTATCTTAGTCTTAACCCTTATTTTTGAAAATGTCTACACGTATCAGCTATCCACTTAAAGAGATCTGTGGGCGTGATGTGAATGTCAGGTATCCAGTAACATAGAGAATAACGAGCATGAAATTAAAGTCAGCATTTTCAGCTATCTAGTTACACAGATACATCAATGTCATGCTCACAAATCTCTATGAAATGTGGATAGCTGACGTTGGCAGATTTTCATAAATACGGGCTTACTTATCTAGTTATATAGACATTAGTATCAATGACACTAATGTCATCCATATTTCGTAGAGATCTGTGAGCATGACACTATGTCATCCTCACAAATGTATCTGGATAGCTGACATTAATGGTGCTCACAGATCTCTATGTATATGGATAGTTGACACTACTGTCATGCTCACAGACCTCCATGTAACTAGATAGCCAGATTTTCAGGTATATATTATGTCGCAGTCCGATTGTATAAACCGCCGTATTACATTACGGCTAGCCATTTAGAAAAACAGGGCCGTTTTGTAATGCGGCGGGTCAACGATTAGCCGGATTGTCGTTGAGAAACGTTCTACAATATGGCGGCTCACGTTTAGGCACATTGTGCCTGTTTTTCTAAATGGCTAGCCGTAATGTTATACGGCGGTTTATGCAATCCGACTGCGACATATATATGACCTTGTTGTAATGTGCAGGAGGCAAGCGCGGTCCGGACAAGGCGCTGGTGTTCCAGCCTCCGCGGCGCGCGACGGCGGTGCGGTCCCCGGGCTCCGCCACGCACTACCTGCGCAAGTCGCCGTCGCCGACCGCGCCCGCCGCCGCCACCCCGGCCGCCAGCCCGCCGCAGCCGCTGCCGCCCAACACGGTAACTACCCAATAAGGTCACTTCTGTGCAAAAATAAATGCAAATTAATAAATTTTATACTGTATACTTAAAATATTATAAGAATGTATCTTTATAGGTATATTTTACATAATTATTTAATTCATGAGGCCCTCTAGAGTTTGTTTCGCCGGTTCTTCTAAGGGCAGGGTTAGGGTTGAACCGGTGGTAGATGTAATTTTTAACGTTCAAAAAGTAATTTTTATAATTATATTTTGAATAAAAACATTTTCATTTTTATTTTTACTACTTTAGGTCCTCTCTGACAAACAAGACCACTATCAGGCCACGGTAACTACACTAGTGTACCAGTGAAGGTCTTAGGTCCTTTCAAACTACTACCAGGGTTGTCGCGAGAGTGACAGCGTAAGAGACAAGAAAAACCCTTTTCTTTGGTCTTCTACACCATCGCGGTAAAATCTTACCTGAAGCAGCGCAAGGCTTGTGGTATCTCCCCCACACGATCATCTGCTAGTCTGCTACCATTTGGCAAACCTGCAGGCTCCGATGCCTCCTAGAGGCCTATGTCAGACCGCATTACTAAGCCATAAGTGGCAAATTATTAAAAAAAAATAATTTGAAATTGACCTGAAGAAGTCCCTTGCAAAGCAAAAAAAAAGCAAAGAAAGATGTCCCTTACATAAGACTGGATATAGGTACTACAGACAGACAGGTATCCAGCTTTCATGTACCCTAGCATATGATACGAGAGTAAAACGCAACCTCAGATCCTTTCTGAGCCATTACTAGGCCAGTTATAGCGAAAGAAATCAAGTAAGAGCCAAGAGAAAAGGGTACTTTAGTCTTTCAGCCACGCCAACTCGGGAATCTGTCCTCCATCTCACTTAACAGGACAGACTACAGATAAAGTAGACAGCTGCCATCTGACACGGTAACGAGTCTTCATCCAAACAAGCGTGTGAGACAAAAAAGGGGCACAACCTTTTAAAGAGCGAGAAGGAAGCTCACTTTACAGATTATAAGGACCTGTGTTTGATTCGTCAAAACTGAATGAAAGTTCCGTGATTTCAAAGTCGTCCAGAGCTGCCTAGAGATAAGCTAACTTATGTGATGTAAATAGTCAAACGGAAAACTATTAACACCTACGATTACAGAGAAAATAAAGCCAGAAATATGCCAAATATGAAATATAGAGAAACCTCAACATCCAATTTGACCCACGAAACCTTTCCGTAATGCCATAATCCTTTGGGAGTGGTCATTCCAAACCCTTATCCAATATTAAGGCCCTCTGTAAAATCAAATTGTTTGTCCAATTATTATATTGTGGACATAATATAATAATATTACACTAAACGCAAATTAAATAATAAAAATGATATACTGGATTATCATCCAGTATTGAACTATTTAAAATTGACCTAGTAATTTGATCGTTTAATTTAAATACCCCAGGTGCGAGTTAAGTAATGAACTTATTATTTATACATGACAAGGTGAATTTGTAATGCCAACTGAAGGTAAAGTACGCTTAATACTGATAAAAAATAGAAAAATAAATGAAAAATGACAATCTATTTTTAAATGTAACATCCATATTTAAATTACCTCATACATGCAGTTATGTCGCATCCCAGAAAGGAGTCTGAATTGTAAACTTGCAAATTGCAATCGTCTTATGTTTAAAACTTGGTCTTTTTTCATAATTTTAAAGATTAAAAATTCATCACTGTTAGTTTAGAATGAATTAGTAATTCTGGCAGCACAGCATAAAATCATATTATAGAGTGAATATAAAACAACTAACATCAAAATATATTACGCTCTTAAATCATATTCAATCAATATTTAGGTCATTCGCTCAATTACTGTTAAATACGAAAGTCGATATTAGGTGAGACTGAAACTGTTAAAACAAAATGGCGTCCCATGTCGTCTCACATCAAATTCATTGTTAAGGTCAATGGCGGATTTGCTTTATTACCTCGAGAAGGTTTAGGACTTCATTTAGGGCGAAATAAACTTTAAGACCTAAAGGAATTTACATAGCCCGGATCTAGGCGCCTGTTGAATTTAGTTTTGTTTTTATAATAAAATAATGAATGGGGGCTTAGTGTTTGAGTAAGTAGGTACTTATTTCGCGAGTATGAATTTAGATTCTGGCTTTACTAAGTTTGGGTTGTTGTTCTTTCTCTGTTTGTTGAAAGAATTCCATATTTGTATAGACCCTTGACACACTTGTTGTATATTTATTATTTGTTCTCGTGTACAAAACAATCTAGTCTTTAACCAGAACCAAACGTCTTTGAGGTAGGTACTTTTATACTTTTATCGTCAGTAATTTTTCATACAATATGGCGATAAAACTAACGCTTGGTATGGCCAATGGCTCTATACGGCTAAAAATATATTTTTGTGCAAGAGAACGATAAAAAATGCGAACGTATTAATATTTTTAATGTGATAGACTTATTTTTGCTAATATTTTGTGTATGTACATTCTGTGGACTGGAAATGAATCATCTCCTTTCATTCCATAGTATATAGTAATAAGATTATTGTGCAGCTCTGTATAGAATAACTAATACAAAGAATGCACGCGCCACAGGCCTTTGAGAAAGTAGGCTTTACCTCAACGTCCGGAATTCGTATCGATACCAAAGCTCTGAGGGGCTTTTCTCGTAGGCGGCATGATCGAAGCCGAATCGAGGTCGTGAGCTTCTCTACATATTTAAAATATACGTAGTTCGCTATTGGTTATTAAAGTACCAAGCAGATTTTTGAAGTAAAACGCGCGTTTCATGGGGCGAGAGCGTTACAAAAATCACACATCGGGCGAGGCCAATGGACGTTGTCATTTTAATTCAAAATTCAAATTCGATTTAAATGAAACTTTTTTGTATTTAATAAATAAATATCATATGACATGTTATGTCATTGTAACTACGGTAATCAAAATTAATAATTAAGTTTAACTTCATTTGTGTGGTCTAAAGCACACACTTGTTTTATTTAGTAATAGGTACTGTTACAAATTTAGATATGAATAAATTATGTTCTATGTAAAATACTTGATTCATTTCATTTCACATTCATTCAATTCTTTATTTTGATCTTTTGAAGCATAGGGAAGTAGGAAGGAAACGTAAGGTCTGTGTCCGAAAGGTCAAACACAAGATACATGTCGATCTAGTTTGGGCTCCAGTGTTCCACAAATATTTCTATTCTTAACATTATTTACCTACTAATTAATTAAACTTATGATTATTATTGGGGAGCAAACGAGGAGTCTGGGGCTAGTGGCGGTTGACGCCATCCGCTTGTTTTAATCTTTCACGATTTGTACGCTATTAAATCCCGTATACAGTATACAAATATGGACGCTATCCGCGTGCGGATGTGGCGACCCGATCCAGCTGAGATACAGAATGCTGCATCTAATTTCATCTCACTATGTGTTATTATCTTCCGATCAATCCAACCAGCGTATTATAGACACCAAGATAACATGGATAAGGTATAAAGACTCCTTACTTTGCATAGAAGTAGAACTTTTCATTGCCTATCCGTAGGTGTCGTGCGCGAGCAGCCCCCACACGCCGACCGCGCCGGAGCCGGCCCCGCTGAGCAAGGAGCTCGCCGACGCCAGCGCCACCGAGAAGCCCAAGCCGGTGGAGCCCGAGACCAACGACGGACGCCTGGGAGACCTGCACTTTAAACTGCGGTCAGTTGCTTTATTATTTTTATATAATACTAGCTTTCGTCCACAGCTTCGCCTGCGTGGATTTCGGACTTCAAAAATGGAGGTTCTCAATTCTTCCGAATGAAAAATTCACAGCTCCTCCCCCGTAGGTGATAGCGTGATAATAATATGTAGCCTATATACCCGACCTGTTAGTAATATTAATGCAAAATTTGAAGTAAATCCATGCAATATTTTTTGAGCTTAGCCCAAACATACATTAAGACAAAAAGTCTAAAAACTTTATTTTTGGATTTGATATCGATTGTAGATTAGAAAGAGTCTGTATAATTTATAGTATATAAGGACAAACTAACAGTCGGAGCCATATTGATGACAGCCGATTTTCATAGACGTCTTACATTCCATGGGCCAACGGAAATTCACACAACGGAACGAGACATCGCAGCTGCCATTTACACCAGTGTCGTGTGGGCCAGGTTGTTCCTAATGCCCAATCTGCAATGCAGCGTGGCACTACCACTTACTAAATTTCGTGATTTCCGCTGGCCCAGAAAATGTATCAATTGTAACGTTACATAAGCAACATATAACTTATATATTTCGTGAACCACTAGGCTTGTACCTACTTGTACTTGTACCTACAGTGAAGTACAAATCAATATCGAAAGCTCGGCTGAAGGTAAAGGGCTTTGTTCGTTGTTGTGATTCACGATGACGAGGGCCTTGGAAGGGCCTGCCTACCCCCTCCAGTTTTGTGCGATGTTATTCATTGTCTAGTACTTCTATTGCTAATGCGTTTCTTGTGCTAGTTTCTGAAGTCTAGGATGTAAAAGCTAATTAGCAACTCATTGATGACTAAGGTATTACTTCCTATGTCACGAAAAACGTTTTACTTAAGTAGAGCAAATTACTTCCTACTCCTACTTTCTTCTGATTAAATTCGTTGCGGGTCCCAAGACAGATTTAGCTTTTCCCTCGGGCTCCCTGCGATCATATCAAAGGGTCAAGTGTGGTTGCCGCTGTCGATCCTGGCGACACAGGAGTAGCAGCGGTGGGATCGAGTGGTGGGCCAAAGCCCGGTATAAAAAAAAAAAATTAATAGAGCAATACTCATGAGCATATTATATCGATGTCAATAAAATCGTCATATTATAGGTTTAGAATAACTTCGCTCTCCTTCACCACAGCTGCCTGATTGGCTACCCGGATGTTACCATCACATTATATGGTCAACTAGCAGTGCCCCGCGGTTTCACCCGCGTTTAATTTCTAAGAAATCCATATAAACTTCAACACCCTGTTTCACCCCCTTAGGGGTCGAATTTCTAAATATCCTTTCTTAGCGGATGCCTACGTCGTAACATCTACCTGGATGCCAAATTTCAGCTTGATCTGTCCAGTGGTTTGGGCTGTGCGTTGATAAATGGCTATGTCACGTTTGAGTTTTATATATATAGATTATTAGTGTAAGATCCCGTCGCATTTGGCTGCAATGCAGAAATGACACCACCTCTTACTAGCGAAGCTTGATCTATTACAACACACGATTTTACAGCTCATACCCAGTTAATTCCCTTCTTAGAAAACTCCGAAAAGTGATCGATAGGCTAAGCCCATCTCCATTTGTACAAATGAATAGACATTAAGTCGGCGATAACCTTGAAGGGACAGAGGGTGATAAAAGACTCGTCCAAGTTTTACGAGTCCCCTCTGAAGTCTTAACCCCTTACCCCTCCCGGACATGTGCGACTTTGTTAATGTGCTTTTCTATCTATCTATTTCTATTTAAATTTTTTTTTTTTTTTTTTTTAATGATATAGGGGGGCAAACGAGCAGTCGGAGCCATTTTCATGACTACCGACAGCCATAGATATCCGCATAGAGGCTATACAGATACGCTGCCCTCCTTTCTCCACCCACATCCACATACACGCCGCACGAAACGCGACAGCACAGTCACTTTACGCCGGTCTCGTGTAAGCGAGAGGTACCTCCCACTCTCCATGCAAGCATGCACTCCATGCAAGCATGCAGTGTGGCACTACCTCTTACCAGAGAGAGTTTGTCTTTCAGCATGGTAAGAGGTGGTGCCGCACTGCATGCAGCCGAATTGGGCCGGCACGACCGGGGAGGCACCTCTCGGTTACACGACACTGGCGTAAAGTGACAGCTGTGCTGTCGCGTTTCGTGCGGTGTGTAAGTAGCTGGTGGCCCATGGAGGTGGGAGGAGAAAGGAGGACAGCGCACCTGTCTAGCCTCTATGCGGATGTTTGTGAGCGTCGGTAGTCATGAAAATGGCTCCGGCTGCTCGTTTGCCCTCCTATATCATAAAAAAAAGACAAACATTAAACAGATACTCCGACTAGGTGAGACGTTCGCGCTTATTTTTCGACCTTATTCTGGGTAAGCAAAGAGAAGACCATGAGCTTCACCGGATTGCTATGAGACTGGGATCGACCCCCCACTCTCTCTGAATAATAGAGGGACCGCGTGGTTCCGAAACGCCCGACTGACGGAGGCGGAAGCTCGCGCTGTAGTGGAAATGACCTCTAAGCTGTCGTGAATTTTGTGCGTTTGGGATCGCTCATGGGGAGGATCAAGGCGCTCGTACGAACATAATGCGCGTGAAAATCGGAGTCAGCCGCCCGACCCCCTGATTTCTAGCAATCGAATCAAAAACAAGCTGAAGGGTCTTCGAAACGCGATTGACCTCTAGAGGCCACAGACAGCTGAATATCTTATTGTTACGCCACCGATCTTTTAATTAAGAAAGAGCTCTTTTAGAAGAGCTTTGTGTTACTCGTTATTTTTTTTAAGGGGGCAAAAGAGCAGTCGGAGCCATTTTCATGGCTAACGACGCCTCCTTTTCTCCCACCCCCATGGGCCATTTAAAATCGTGATTGAAACCCCGACCTGACCGAACCAACGAATCAGATAATTACCAGACACCCTTTTGTAAACAGAGAGTTACCGCCATTTTATTTGTCTCGTTCTATTTGACGACACTACTTCAGACCATGATCGTTGGGGTCGACTGGTTCAAGAGTGGAGACCGCGCACCGGCAAACGTATTATAGGACGCCCTGTGACTAGATGGAGTGACGACATACGCAAAGCTGTGGGCAGGAAGTGGGAAAAGTTAGCCGAAGATCGAGGCCAGTGGCGGGCTATAGGAGAGGTCGCCGTCCAACAGTGGACTGCAATAGGCTGATGATGATGATGATAATGACTTCAGACCTCGTAAAGCAGCTGTTAATAGTTATACACGTACTTGTCCGGTTTGTTGATCTGAATTACGCAGATGGTTAACTTAAAGCCGTGTTATGCATTTTTTTTGGAGTTTGTTCCTTAATATTTGAGGTAGAGGCTCACGGCATGAAAAAACATGCAGAGTTATAGCCATTAGCTGTGTGTATTCACTTCAAGCATGGCGAAGTATCAAGGAGAATTGTATATGAAGATGAAATACGGCGAAGCTCCGGTTACCAAATTGTACAAGTTTGGGAATACTTCTTGCGAAACTTTCTGGAAATTCGTAAAACTCTAATAGAATTTATACAGTTTGCAAATTGAATGTTTGGATAGAATTTTTTTGAAACTCTCCCAAAACTTTTTGAGCGACGAAAAAGTACTAGAGATTAAATAATACATGACCGTTGAAAAGATTTCGCCACTTCATGTAGTGTGTGTGTGTAAACAAAATACTAAATTAGGATGTTTTTTTTAATTATACTAAAGAAGTAAGTCCTAATACTTAATTATTTAAATTTATTATTAAATTTATTTAAAAGCAAAAAAGAGCATTTGCTCTTTCGCTCAAATTTAACTAATTTGGATAAGTATAGATAAAGATAAAAATATGAAGATTACCGCTACCCAGAGCACCGCCAGTATAGTCATAGTGGATGTTTTTTTGGGTGTAGATAGTCAAGTTCAAACGACATATAAAAATTATATTGGAACTCAAGCTAAATATTTTACATATATCTGTATTATTATACCATAGATTTAAAATGTACAAGATACACAATGTCAGAGCAGAGGCGAGACCGTAGACAGAGGCGAGACCGTAGACAGAGAATACTCTCTGTCTACGGGCGAGACAAAAAAAATATTTGACAAAATAAATGTCATAATTACTACCGACAAAAACTTTGATTAAGCGGGTCGCTATGGCCTCTTACTCCCTAAAATAATGGTCTCATATGTACCTACTTCATCTAGTCTCTTTTCTTTTCCGATGATTGGAACTTAATTTGAATGTCTCGCTCCCACGCTTTGTACATCTTTCACGTAGTAAGAATAATTCTAAATCTATGATTTACACAGATCCGCTCTATATAATATGTTATAGCTTGAGTTTATGTAAATAAATACAACCGTCCGTAGTAGTTAGTTTGTCAACAAGTGAGCGCGAGTCTCGGCGTCTACAGGCTCACAGGCGAAGGTCTCGGAAAATCAATACGAGAGTCCGGTCAGACGTCTTGACAATACGTTCGATTCAAAACAATTATATTTTGTTTATTCTTCGTTTTCGTCTACACGGGCAGATAGAGAGGTATGGACGCAAAGCGTTGAAGGCTTGTGTTGTTGCGTCGGACTTTCTTATAAGTTTGCGAGTTCTAACATGTTCATGTTTTTTAAAGAATACAGGGACGAACGAGCAGTCGGAACATTTTCATTATTACCGATGTCTATAGACATCCGCATAGACGTTGCACAGTGCACATACACATGCCAAGTGGAAGTGGAACAAGTCTGACAGATCAGAGTTGACAGCTGATGCCTAAGCTATGCTTCTAATTGTCAATAAGTCGTGGTCGTAATGTCAGACATCCCTCTCTCTCTTGTCATCTGTACCTAACCATAGACATCATCTATGGTATGAATATTCAGTATGCAGTCTATGACTAAACATAGAGAACACATATACTAAACACACAGATGCGTTGCCCTTCTTCCTCCTCCCCATATCAGGCTATCGGCTAGCTATACCTAGGTACCTATATTTACATGAATATAAAGCATCCAATATAAAACATACGCAACGTATTGTAGTACAATTGTCGGGGTTATACAAATTCTCAATAATGGTCGCTACAAAAGAACTCCGAACCTAATCATCATCATCAGCCTATTGCAGTCCACTGTTGGACATAGACCTCTCAACTATCACGCCATTTTTTCGTTTTACGATTTTTTTTTTCAATTTTTTTCAAACAGTATTTCCGAATCTAATACATTTTATCAATTATAATATAGGTAACTGCTTTACTAGATTTCATCCCTGAACTTATAGTATTTTAAAATCTCCAACGAGTAAAATACTTTATGTACCTACTATAGAGTAACTTTAAGTAGTTTTATCATATTGTATAACAATGAGTAAATTATAACAAAACTTCTTTACATACTGTCTGTCCTGTCGTCAGGTATGAGAACGAGAAGAGCGCTCTGGTGGTGTCCGTGGTGTCGTGCCAGGGTCTGCCGGGCCGCGAGCCCGCGGGGCCGGACCCCTACGTGAAGCTGCAGCTACTGCCCGATAAACAGCACAAGGTCAAAACCAGGTGAGTACTTCTTGTTTTACCTACCTATATATTTTTTCATGATTAAAACACCTGATAGGTAATAAAATATTGTATTGTATTATTAACAGTTATTACATAATATATTATAGGTTTAAAGAAACTTTATTTCTCACTAGCTGTGCCCCGCGGTTTCACCCGCGTTAACTTCTAAGAAATCCATTTAAACTTCAACACCCTATTTCACCCCCTTAGGGGTTAAATTTCTAAAAATCCTTTCTTAGGGGATGCCTACGTCGTAACACCTACCTGGATGCCAAAGAACAATGGCGAACTCCCATACAAATTTTATCGGGATATTTTTTTTAGCGACTTCTCGTAGAAAAAATATTAAAATATAGAGTTTTTATTCCTGATTAAACTTTTCTTAGCAAATGATATTCTGTAAGGCAAGGTCTTTAAGATATTTCTGTTTGAAGTTTTGATCTCTATAGGTACGTATATAACGGATAGCTGACATATATTTAATACTATTCTTTCACAGAGAAGGAATTATAAAATATACCCCATATTTTATAATTCCTAAAACTGGAAGTAATAACTGTCGTAGAATACTGAAAAAGTAACAAAATTGAACGCAATCGCACATACTGTATTCATAGAAGTAAGTACGTATTTCAAAATTATCAACTGCCAAATAAGGTGTTTATATACTATAGTAAATTATAAGCATCGTGTACGATAGTAAATTATAAGCATGCATATCGTGAATAACAGATAAAATCGGAATCCTTTAACAAGCACTAGTCATACAGGTCAGAATAAATATCTGAGTCCATAGGCAGAAGCAGTCAGTCGAGTTAAAAACACGGAAAAGCAGTAGAAAATAGAAATAACACAGTAAACAACGAATAGCACACAAGTACATACTAAACTACAACGGACAAGTTCAAACCAATATTTTGTGTGCTCTTTTATCTTTGGTTCAAACTTGTCTTTGTCACTAGTCAAGGGTTGCCGGAAATCTAAGATAGAAAGGGGTTTATCATTAATGTAATTCAAGCGCATAATATTTTCAACTAATTATAACTTATTATTAGTATGTTCAATAAAATAAATTACTATTAATAATTAATTATATTTATTAATTATATACATTAAATAGTGATTGTTTTTTCTTTATTTTAGTTTAATTATAATCTCGAATATTCTATATACATAATACATTAACAATTATTAATACTCATATTATAATTTGCGTTATCTGTTCTTTCCAATAAACGA
>LUGF01004394.1:1288583-1299455 GCA_001625245.1 Calycopis cecrops | reverse complement strand
CTAATGTAGTCGATACGCGGCACGCCCGCCGTCAGAGCGAAGTAATATTAGAAAATTGCAAGAACGAAGCCTAAAAATTGCGCTGTAAACGGATTATCTACTGGTTTCAATCTTGTAAGCGGTAGTGCCACGCTGCATGCATGGAGCCGAATTCGGCCGGCACGACCGGGGAGGTACCTCTCGCTTACTCGATACCTATTGCGTGCGGTGTGTAAGTAATCAGTGGCCTATAGTGGTGGGAGGAATAAGGTGTGCAGCGCATCTGTATAACCTTGTGCGTCGTTAGTCATAAATATGGCTTAACTGCTCGTTTCCCCCTTATACTATAAAAAATAGTAATCTAGTCTTCTACTAGGCAGATCTCGTAGTTCGTGTTATAAGCCTTAAAAATTACTTTGTAAACGTTGCTTTATTTACTGATTTTAACAACTACAGTTAACCTTGAGTGGGTCTTGTCTTTAGAACAATATGGTTAATCTATAATTTATCATTAGGTATTAAGCGTTTTCCATCTTTCACCTAGTGACCTCTCACCCCTCAGTGATATTAATACTACTAATGTAACTATTTTATAGAGGTAACATTTCTTACTTTGCTTGTTTGTAGAACGTAATCTTTCGAAATATTGATCGGATCATGAAAATTATTTCACGAAGTGAAATGTAACAATTTTATAGCGGTAACATTTCTTACTTTGCTTGTTTGTAGAACTTAATCTTTCGAAATATTGATCGGATCATGAAAATTATTTCACGAAGTGAAATGTAACAATTTTATAGAGGTAACATTTCTTACTTTGCTTGTTTGTAGAACGTAATCTTTTGAAATATTGATCGGATCATGAAAATTATTTCACGAAGTGAAATGTAACAATTTTATAGAGGTAACATTTCTTACTTTGCTTGTTTGTAGAAATTATTTCACGAAGTGAAATGTAACAATTTTATAGAGGTAACATTTCTTACTTTGCTTGTTTGTAGAAGGTAATCTTTCGAAATATTGATCCGATCATGTAAATTATTTCACGAAGAGAAAATCACACTAATCACAGGGCTATATTGTTATTTGCGGCACGCGGTTTCACAAAGTATGTTCTTATACGTTGTTCTACGTTGTAATATATATCTGTGACAAATAGCAACATGAAATCCTAAATAATGCACCTGATAAGATCCATTACTTAGAATTACACAATATAATTGCATTACCGAAATAATTATTGCTCAACGAAGTGGGTACGGGTCGGCTAGCCATTTAACTATACATATACCCCCATAATAATAAACATAGATTAACTTTATCCAAGCATTCACCTAGTATTGAACTGACATGATCTATCAAATTCTATACTGTTTATTGTTTGTGTATGGAATTTGACAGATGTCAGTTTAATACTAGGTTAATACTTGGACAATGTTAATCTAGGTTTATTATTAAAGGGGTAAAAGTTTACACTATCTTATTTATTACACGGATACTCACTTCTTTTGGATAAATACATTAAATAAAAAATTGGGTCTATAACTTGGTCTATAACTTTATTTCCGAAATTACTTAATATCGTTTTATATAAACTCAATATTACAAAGTGATAGAACCCGTGTTTATGAAATTTGTTACATTTTTTTAATTAAAAAATTTGAACGTTTTGTGTCCCCTTGTACAGATAAGAGAGTTTGACATTGCCGTCACGTACAGTAATACGCGTGTTAGCTTGAGTGTAGTCAGCGTGAAAAGTTGTGAGCGCTGTCTTTTAACTCACTACAGTGCCACGCATGTCCCTCGCGTCACCCGAGGCTGCTAGTGGCTATTATACATCCCCCGGCGATTATCGCAATTCGCACCCCATGCGGCTCGAGTGTAGTCAGCGTGATAATTTGTGAGCGCTGTTCTTTAACTCGCTACAGTGGTACTCGTGTCTCTCGCGTCACCCGAGGCTGTTAGTGGCTGATAAACGTCCCGCGGCGCCGATCGCATCCCGTGCGGCTCGAGTGTAGTTAGCGTGATAAGTTATGAGCACTATCCTTGAATCGTCCAATAGCGAGTTTTTTGAAGATATGGTGATTATAGAATATTATATTCTAGAACTCCACAACCTACAAGCCATCTTTCAGTGCAATAATGAAGAGTTTTGAAACAGCATCTCCCTGTCCTGCCGTTCTTCTGGCGATTTTTGTGTTGTTGGTTTTGAAGAAGGATAATGTAATAAGTAATCGGACCGACGACGTAGTACCTTTTTTGTACATGCTGCGCGCTGATGTCTTCTAATAAATTATTTAACCGTCGTTACAATTTCATCAACCCGACTAGTTCTTTAAAACACATTAAACTCATTGCCTGACTAAAATGTGATCGTGGCTTGCTCCGGAGAGTTTCTGGGATCTGTCAGGGAACCGTTTTTCATATTGTGCGAAACAAGCTAACCGACTAATTAATGCTTATTATATTAAGCTTCTTCCACCAAGCTCTGTAAACTCATTGCGCGACCTAGACGACGTTGTGATCGGGAAATGGGAATTACTCTCGTATTTTGCGGAACAAGCTGACACCGACTAATTGGATTCTAAATATTAAGCCTGTTTTACCAAGCGCTGTAAACTCATTGCGCGTGCTATATTGTGTGATGCGTGTTTCGCATAATATGAGAGTAATGCTCTATGGATTACTCTCATAATATGCGGAACACGCTTACAATCGACTAATTTGCTCCTTATTCTATTAAGCTTCTTTCAACAAGCGCTGTAAACTCATTACGCGACCTAGAGGTCGCTGTCATCGTGGATTACCCTCATATTCTGCGAAACAAGCTTACCGCCGACAAATTGAGCTTCTTATTAATATTATAAGCTTCTTACACTCCAAGCTGTAAACTCATTACGCGTCTTAGACGTTGTGATCGGGAATTACGCTCGTATTCTGCGGAACAAGCTTACCGCCGAATTAAGTTTCTTATTTTATTAACCTTCTTATACCCCTCTTGACTCATTGCGCGAGCTAGACGACGCGGACGTCGTGATCGGGGAAGGCCCCCGCGGGTCCCGGCGACCTCTCGAGGTAATTACCCTACGGGGGCCGCCTCTCGTATTGTGCGGAGCTCGCTGCCGACACCAACTAATTGGGTTCCTATTATGTTTAGCTTCTTGTCCAAATCATAATTATGGTATTTTTAACGGGGTTTCTGTTTAGTATTATTGTATATCCTGTTAATTTGTTATATAATGTATCATTGAATATAAATGCGAAAATCTTGTTATTCTTTCACGATAAAGCTACTCAGCTAATATGAAGGAAATTTGTCACAGATTTAGGTCCACAATTACTTAAAACTGTGGTTTATACATTTACAATACCGTAAAAAGTACTTTTGAACCCGAAAAATGTTTCCCATTGATTTTGCTCCCTGATTCCCATTGATCCCTGGTTAAACACAACAAGGAAACAAACAACAATATTTAATAATCAATTTTTGATAGTTGGTCTGTCATTTAAGTGATCTGAAATGTTAGGACATAGAACAAACATATTTTGCAACTTTGTTTATCTATTCTTCTATCTTTTACGTCTATTCTTTTACGAAGGTTCTATGGTCCCAGCAACATATTCGTTTTATTGCTTTTAATGAGTGAACAATTATAACAAACGTATGTACCTAATCCAAATCAAAACAACCACTGTTTACCTGAACTATTTAGGAGTAACCTACCTTAAGGGAAAGAAATTGAACCACTTCTTTTGGATAACTTTGACTTGCGTCTGTCCCTCTATTCTATATTAGTAAAGTTATACTTACCCGACTGCGAAAACTCATCTTAAGACGCTTGAAACTAAACACGAAATCCATTTAGACTACGATTCTGTATTGCGTAGTTTTCGTGAAATAACGTAGTCACAAGCACATTTATTGGAGGTTATAAATTAATTTTGTCTATATTTTTGACTGTTTTGTATAAAGAAAGTGCCAACATTTGACTACTCACTGTAGCCAGCTGTGGCTCGCGATTTCAGCCGCGGAAAGTGCCGCCTACGCCATTGGGGCGCCATTAATTTTTTCGACATAAATGTGCTACATTTCATTCAGTAGCTTTTACGTAGAATAATAGTAAACAATTTTAGTTGGATACACGGTAATGCACAGGAATGTCATACTAAATTACAACATTGAAAGAATAATATCAAATACTAAAAAGTAAGAAAACATTAAAATTATTTTGAAATTACACTTTCATTTCTTTCATTTCTTAACCAAATTTTATGATAATATATTTTGTAATTTTTATCAGAGATATCTGAAAGTCTCTTTGGGAAACGAGAAGTAAAAGGCAGGGCTGGCAAAATTTAGTAAGAGGTACTGCCATGCAGCATTGTATATGAATTGAGCCGGCGCGACGGGATGGTGCCAGGTCAAATGATACTGCCGTATAGTCATGCCGACGCTTCTGTGACTTTTCGGTTGACCATTGTAAGAAGGAGGGCGACATATCTGCATAATTAATATGTCAGTACACGTGTACGGACGTCGGTAGTTATCTAATGGCTCCGATAGCTCCAGTGACGTGACTACAGGGGGGCAAAATGCCACGGGCCCCAGCCAAAAGGGGCCCCCGGTCAGAGAAAAATCCCAACTAAAGAAAGAAAAGAAAAAAGCTTTTTTCACATGCGGGGCCCATCCGTTGAATTCACTACGGGCCTCGAGCGGTATAGTTACGCCACTGGACAGTCCATTTCCCTATCCTATTAATATTATAAATGCGAAAGTTTGTATTTTTGTTTGTTTGTTTGTTTGTTACTCCTTCACGCAAAAAGTGCTGAACTGATTTTCATGAAATTTGGAACAGACATAGAGAGTTAGAAACTATTAACACAGGATATATCCCAAAAAAATGTTCCTGTGGGATACCATGGGATGATTTTCCACGGGATCTAAATTTACGCGGGTGAAACCGCAGCTAGTTATTCTATAAAAAAACCGGCCAAGTGCGAGTCCGACTCGCACACCGAGGGTTCCGTAATCCAAACGTAATGCATAGTTTTCAATTATTGTAACTTTACGCCTGCTGTTTAAGTTGACAAACGTATACAAGCGGTTGCTCACACCATTTACACACAGTAGGCAACGAATTACAGTTATAAGTTGATAATGATTTTTCCAATGATCTACATATAATTAACTAGTTTTCAGATTTATTCTTATACATGTACTATAAGTTCTTACTTCTTGCCAAATTTCACAACTCCAGGTCAACGGGAAGTACCCGATAATTTTTTGGTTTTCGACAAAGTACGTTTTCATACAAAATGTGTGCATAATTGGCTATAACTTTTTTTTGCGTTAACTTAGAAGTGTGATTTTTTCAAGGCATCAAGACGTAACTGACCTCCGTATTTGACAATTTCAGCTTAATCCCTTCACGCGTTTTAGAGAAAAAAGTCTTGACAGACGTACAGACGGACAACAAAGCGATCATATAAGGGTTCCGTTTTTTCTCTTTGAGTTACGGAACCCTAATTCTCTTTGAGATACGGAACCTTAAAAACAATAGGCTCAGAGGGACTGCGAATAGAATCAATAAAACTATCAAGTAACAATGACTTGCAATAAGTGGAACAGTACTAGTAGCCTTTACACTTCACTTTTTTGAAAAATTTAGCAGCATTAATGACAATTACTCATTTAAGAAAGTTTCTTTTAAATTATATAAAAAAAAATTGGATATTATTTTGATCCAAACTATATATAATATAACTAATACATAATATAAAGCAATCAGTTTCTCCGTCTCGCGCGCTTTTTTCTAGCTGCTATAGTTCATTTGTCTTGTTTGTTTGTTGTGCCGAAGTGGGTCAGCTCATCTGCATATCTCATTTCTGCGGTTTTGCGGTACAAATATTAATTTGTAGTTTCGTGATCAGGTGATTTCTTAAGTAATAAAGAAATATATTATAAACTTACTAAGCTTCTTTATCTGTATCCGAAACGTTTTGCCGTAAATATAGAATGAAATAGCAAAGACATCCTACTTTATCTCCTACCAATTCAGTTTCATAGTTTTCATTGATTATATGTGAGACTAGTTTCCGCCCGCGACTCCGTCCGCGCGGATGTCGGTTTTCGCGTGGATGGATTTTTTTCTACGTATTTTTCCAGGATAATAAGGTATAATTATACCAATTTTCATCGAAATCGAACCGTTAGTTTTCACGTGATGCCTGAACATACAGACAGACAGACAGACCAAAATATTGTTAATCGCATATTTGGGTTTGGTATCGGTCCAGTAACGCCCCCTGCTATTTATTTTTTTAACATTTTCAATGTACAGAATTGGATCTGTCGGGGGACAGATTTATTATATGTATAGAATAATCAATGTATGAGGTAGTGGATGCTACATGCAAGGTTCCTCCGCAGTCGTGCCGGCCGAGTTCCGAACCTCTCGTGAAGTGACAGCTATGCTGTCTGGTTTCATGCAATTTGTGAGTGGTCTGTGACCGATAAGAGGAAACGAGGAAAGAAAGGCAAAGCATTTGCATAATGATTATACGCATGTTTGTGGATGGCAGTAGTCATAAAAAGGCTACTCTGACTGCGCGTTTATTTCCTTAAACTATTAAAAAACATGGCCAATAGAAGTTGATTTGTTGACACACAACGCAAAAGTTATAATAACATTGAATAACTTGAACAAAGTTTCAGCTAACACGTTGTTAGCTGAAACTTTAGCTAATCATACTGCAATCAAACAAGCAGATTAGAAAACAAACAACTACAACAACAACAGCGTTGTGTGCCCGCACACATCGCCGCTCTGGACCGTGAGTAGAGTCACCACACGAGCCGGGGAAAGCCGGACATTTGCTGTTTGTATGAGGGTACAGCTAATATGAAATGTGCAAGATGGACTTAAAGTATCACCATCTATGAAAATTAGTAAAAAGTCACGTTTGTTGTACAGAAGCCCGGTTGAATTTTTTTTTTAAATTTTAATTTAACAAATATTTTTTAAAGTGAATGTTTTTTTTTTTAAGGTATAAGGGGACAAAAACTAGAGACTATACAGATGCGCTGCCCCCCTTTCTCCTCCCACCTCCATGGGCCATAAGGTTGGTATACATATATTTTTTTTGCGTTTATTCAACTTAAACAACGTATAAAACATTTTTTAATTATTTTTTAATAAGAAATAGTAAATATATGTTCAAATTAATAGCCTACTGCGCCGGGTCACGGACCATAATTTTACGTAAGAACATCATAAGAATGTGACTCGAGTTATTGATGAAAATTGCATACTTTATGAATTGAATTGAGTTATTATCACTGAATAATCATAATTTTATAAAGAAGTTTATTAGAAATTACATTTTTTTCGATGCAACAACAACAAACTAGCAATCGTTAATTCAAAAAGCCAATCCCTACTTCATGGGATTGTTTTTTATATCCAGTATCAGGCCAAAATGGCTGGTCGTCCGCGCTATTATTGTAGCGACATGGCCACCCTAGCCGTGAGGGATTTATCAAAGTTAATGTTCGCTCGCTGGTCGGCGGCTGCACGGCCGAGCACCAGCGAGTTGCATATTGATTACTGATTGGAGAGCCGCGGCCGGTGTCGAGTCGCTTTTAGTTGCGCTCATCCAAAATTCTTCATACTTTAACCTTGCATTGGTTGCTGAGTACAAAACACACACATACATATCATAGACGATAGAAGTCCTTTAAAAGTGTTTTTTCGGATCTGAATATAAATTCAGTTTCTCTTCGCTTTCACAGCTTAAGCTGACAGGCCCACTGCAGCTTCATCTCATTGTTACGAATGCTCTTTAGAGAACGAGACTAGACTAGGGATCGAAAAGGAGAACTGACCCACTCTCTCTTGCAGATGGAAGAGAGGGGAGAGATACATTCAGATATGAGAGAGTTTGTAATAGGTAATTTATCTATCATTATCATGGCCAGAGGGACCGAGAGATACCTCTTAGTCCGGCTCTATCGAGGGCATCTCACGCGGGATAGAAAATAGCCTCTGCGCTGACGTGAACGTTTTGCTCATGGTGAGGATCATCAGCGAGCTGTAAGAGTGTGTGCCTGCTATAACACACGACTGGGTTTTAGTACTTTAGAATGAACAAGCTGAAGCTACGCACACCTATCAGTACATACGTTGTTTATAAACACAATAACCATTTATTCTTATCTCAGGCAATTGCGGCAAGGTTGGTTGCTGTCTTCCACGATTTATCCCTCCATATTTTTTCTCGCGCACGCCTCAAATTGCTTCTTAAGGATTGAGCTTCAAAAAGTAATCTACGAGAGAATGGGAATTTATATCATCAGTTCCTTTATCGTGAGGCAGTTTCGTAACAATGAGTTTAAATTACTGTTACAAAGAAGTATGACTGCCTCGTGGTCTAGTGGTAAGCGTGTTCAACCACAGACGTGAGGTCCTGGGTTCGAATCCCGGGTCGGATCAAAAATTGTTATTGGTATTTTTCAATTTCTAATAACAGTCCGGAGTCAGGAAGTTGGCGGTGATACATCCCCGTGCCTCGAAGAGCACGTTAAGCCGTCGGTCCTGCGTCTGATTTCTCACCAGTCGTGTCGGATTGCCGTCCCATCGGAATATGAGAGTGTGGGAATAGAGAGTGCACTTGTGTCTGCGCGCACACTTGTGCACTATAATATGTCCTGCGCATCTGGCTCGTCTCTATAGAGCCGGCCGCCGAAGCCGAAATCGACTAGGAGGATATTATTATTATTACAAAGAAATAACGCGTCAAAAGTTAATATGTATTATGTTACTTTGTTCAGCTATTAACTAAGGATTATCGAGTCGAAAGGACACTCAGAGGACATATGTAGAGGGTGTTAAACCGAGCACATTAGATAATTGGATGGGATCCTCCCATCAACGTTGACTTTTCAGACTACCGGTCGGGATTTTTTACAGGTATTTTTAGAAAGTTCTAAACCATTGTAGGTCATCTAAATACAAACATACTAACAGAACTTAACCAGCTAACTATTATTTAAACTAGAGGCTAGCATAATATAAAACTATATAATTTAAATAACTTAAAGAATATGTATTACCAAAAAGTACCGGCGTATTGCCTGCAACATAAATGCATAAGGGACAATCGTTGAATCCCGTTCTAAAGAAACAGTCGCGTCGTTGTTGGTCAAATACTCCCGGAAGCACTTATTAAAGTATAGTCCCAAAACTACGACATGCAAAAACGACTAAGGAAATATTTTTCGCTCACGATCGCGTTTTTTTTTATATTTTTTTTGTTTTGTTTTGTCTGTGAGTTGTCGGTCCGGCCATGGAGAGAAGAAAATAGCTCTGCCTAACAATTCTGCGGAACTCTATGGGTGTTGGTAGTTATAAAAGACAAAAACTGCGGTATACCTTATGCTATAATATAGTCATATGTGAAGCCTGTGTCAAATAAGTATCATATTAATTTATTTATTTATTTTAAGAAACGAGCAACATATAATTTTTTTTTCCAAAAATCCTATATAAGTACTTTCTAATTTTATTAAGAGAAAAGATTTTTAAGTCTTTCTCGAAAACTACTGAGCCGGTTTCAAACATTTTTTACTAATGGAATGATAATCAGGAGGAAACATAACACAGGCTAAATTTTATTACCCTTGAACAATTTTTATTTTTCACACCCAGCGAAGTAGACGAGTCGACTAATAGCATTTCATTTGGAACATCTCATATGTGTATTTACACCAAAGTAAAGTAGTTTAGTTTATAATCAGTGAGCTCCCGGAACAAACAGCCCATCAATACGCCACAGGCCGTAGCACACACAGCCTGAACTGATATCGACATTTCTAGAACACACCCCGTGTTCTGTGGTGACGGCGGTGGCGCGGCGAGCGAGCACTGTCCGCGTCTACATACTGTCATAACAACTCATCTGTGAACTGCTGTCTGTAGAAATAATCATATCGCTCCTAGCTTTTATGTTATAAAAGTAGCTAGCTTCAGCATGGCACGGTTTTTAAAAAAATAACACTTCAGTTTTCATGGTGATCGAGATTATAAATTTAGTAAGAGGTAGTACCATATTCAGTGGCGTAACTACAGGGTGGCAAGTCGGCAAAATGCCACGGGCCCCCAACCGGAAGAGGTCCCCGTTTAGAGGAAAATCCCAACTAAAAAAAAGCTTCTTTATGTTTAAAATTCATCGGATGGGCCCCACCCGATGAATTTGCCATGGGTCTCGAACGGTATAGTTACGCCACTGACCATATTACATAGTCCGCGTCTACCGTCATAATAGTTGTCTGTGAACTGTTTAGGATAAGGTAGTACCATCATGCAGTGCAGCTGAATTAGGCCAGCGGGTCGGGCACTGGAGATATATTCAATTGAGACTACTAGTTTAGTTGAAAGATACATACACATTAAAATGTCTGCTTAGTTGTCCTGTACAAAGTACGTAGCACAATAATGTGTATTATGGAGATGTACATTACAACCGGGTAAATGTAACCTAACTAGCCAAGTCAACCAAATGTACCTATCAGTGCTTGGCTTGGACAGGCCCGTAGGGTAAGTCTAAACTAATATCGACGTTTCTAGAACACACTGTCTGATAAATAGACAGTCCGCATCTATATACTGTCATAACAACTCGCCTGTGAACTGTTATCTGTGAAAATATTCATATCGGTCCTAACATGTATATTATACAAGCAGCTCGCTTAAGCATCGGACGGTTTTTCAAAAAATTAAACTTCTGATACACAATTTGAGTAAATCTTGTGCCGTATTACATAGTCCTTGTTTATATTCTGTCATAACAACTAGTTATTTATGAACTGTTTAGGACAAGGTAAGTACCATGATG
>LUGF01004394.1:1251532-1287914 GCA_001625245.1 Calycopis cecrops | reverse complement strand
CGTCCTGTCATTACGAATTAAGACAAATCCAGGGATCGCAAACTGAGTGGAAGGAAGAGAAGGTTTAAGAAAAGATTCAGAAATTAAAATGACATCGAGAAAATGACTATCAAATGAGGCTAGCAACTCAGAATAATGGCTGGGTACACTTTGAGCATTTATATGGACTATATTTAGATTAGTTTCAAGATCGCAGAAAATATTTGAAAGTTGGTCATACAGCGTTAAAGGTGAGGAACAAGACGTACTGTTTGCACTTTTGTAGCTGCTGGAGGACGAGCATGAGATAAAGCTACTATCTAAATCATCTATAACATTATTATTATTCATTACAATTTAAAAAATTAATAAATAATACGGTATGAAGTAGCCGGGAGGTTACCTTCGTCGTGCCGTCCTAATTCGACAGCATGTATCTCTTATTAAATTAAGTATCTGAGATCTTTGTAAGGAGAGATACATAACTTCCATCAATCGTAGAGGAAGGGCTTCTTTCTCCAATCGTAACTGCTACAACCATAGATTTAGAATTGTTCTCACTACGTGAAAGATGTACAAAGCGTGGGAGCGAGACATTCAAATTAACTTCCAATCATCGGAAAAGAAAAGAGACAGTAGATGAAGTACATATGAGACAATTATTTTACGCGAGTAAGAAGCTATAGGGACCCGATTCCATACTAATGACAAAGTCATATTATGTGTTTTTGTAGTAATTCTGACATTTGTCAAATTTTTTTTTGTCTCACCTCTGTTTTGACATTGTGTATCTTGTACAATTCTAAATCTATGGCTACAACAGTTGTGTAAACTCACCTGTATGATGTAGTCGTCCTTGTTCAAGAACTTGTCCACGTAGTCGGAGTCCGTCAGAGTGCTGGTCCACAAGATGATTGGCACCTTCTTACCAAACGCCTGCAAATACAAAATTAGATTGTGTAAGAATATGGTAATGATATATGCTGCCAACACAAAGTATTTTCTTAATGGCAATAACGTATGCCATGGCGTAGGAGACCGAGAAAAAACATGGCCGAATGTACCTGGGTAGTCTGTTTGGTAATAATAATTAGTTATTAATACTGACTAATAACTAATAATAATTAGTTAATGACTGACTAATAACTAATTATATTTTATTATTTAATAATAATTAGTTATTAGTACTGGCTAATAACTAATTATTACATAAGTTGCAAAACTGGACGATAAATAACTCGTTCCCTATTTTACTGATTCCAATCATTCTGGATCTGCTAATGATTATTCTCCACTAGACCACTAGCAGTCCCAAAGTACTCACCTCATATAACCTATCCTGAGCCTTCGTCTGGAAGTAGTTCCAGAGCTTGAGGAAGCTCTCCTTGTTCAGGTCCCAGCGGTTCTGTATCATGAACTGCTGGATCTCCTTGGACGAGTTCCAGCACTGCTCGCTCACCTCGTCGCCGCCCATGTGGAACAGGTCGGGCTTGAAGACCTCTGAGGAACAAGACAGATTTGACGACCGGCGCCTGGCGCAGTGGTACAGAGCTCGTATAAGCGGAGCATGTTGCGCCAGGGGACGCTGATTCGTATCCCGCCTAGGTCAAGGATGTTTATCTGTATTTCTTTATTAAGAATCTTAAAATGTAAAGTTTCAAAAATTTATAAAAAAAATATTAAATAGTCCGTTGTCTAGTACCTGTAACACAAGTCCTTACGGTACTTAGGTCTTAGCTTGACTAACGTAGTGTGATAAGTCCACAGATGTCATTATTATAGATTCCATCCTATCCTATCTCTAGGCAAACGCGCCAGGGACCATAGTTTCACAATACTGAAGGAATTTAGAAGCAATTTGTCACAAACATAAACTAAAATGTATGCTTAAGTATTATCAAGCTCAGGTAACTCCTTATTTTCACGTTGGTTTCATGGAACCATAACTTTTATATTTGACATTGACAACAAAATCATTTCACAACCTCCACTCACCTTCCATATCCAGGTAGATGTCCTTTAGATAATCATACAACTCCTCCTTGGTGGGATTCAGCTGTCCGCAAGGAGGTTCCACACAGAAGCTTCGCCAAGGCTCAGCCTGAAAAATATATGTACAAACATTTTGTTTAACCTTTATTAGTATAAAAAAACGGGCTTTGGCCCACCCCTAATTCCCACCGCTGCTACTCCTGTGTCGCCAGGATCGACAGGAGAGGAGGAGGATTTTTTAGTGTAAGGGTGATTACGTGTATTCAAGTAGTTTCAATTCGTCCATCTGTCCGTCTCGTTACCTTGAAGCAGACGGTGAGGCCGGTGTCCTGCCAGCCCTCGCCGACGTGCGCAGGCGCGTCGAACTCCGGCAATACGCGAACACCCCGCACCCGGCCGAACTCTACCACCTCGCGGATCATGTCCTTTGTGTACACCTGCAAGATGCATGCGTGATATTATACCGACGGTATTATACGCTCTCTGGAGGAAGCCTTACGTCCTGCAGTGGACGTATTTTGGATGCTGCTGATGATGATGATCAATCTTACTAATATTAGTAAATGCGAAAATTGTTTGTTTGTTACTCTTTCACGTAAAAACTGCTGAACCGATTTTCATGAAATTTGGCACACACACAGAGGGTAACTTAGATTAACACATAGGTTTTTATCCCGAAAAAAATGATCCTATGGGATGCCATGGGATGATTTTTCACGGGAGCGAAATTTACGCGGGTAAAACCGCGGGGCGCACAGCTAGTAAATAAATAAAACTTTATTTGCCAGAACTGTGAGTAGTTGAAACAAAATATGTTAAAAGTATATCATTGACTTTTATTTTCTCCTCTTTATTTTACATCTACGAAGCTTTTTAAAATGAGAGCACAACCAATTTTTAAGGTCAGCTATCGTCCCATGATCACTAGAACCAAACCGCCCAAAATCAACGAATGATATGCTGTTTTTACACTAATTATGTACGCTAATTGTTAAAAATTAAGTTTCTTAAGACATAAAATAAGCTTTTACCTTTGCAGGACCGTATGCTCCAAGGCGCGACAGACTCGGTCTCCTTTTTGAGATAAAAGGGAAACTCTGGGAGTCCGTTATGTGCCAATGGAAGGTGTTCAGTTTGACCATTGCCATCGCCTCTGCAATAAAAAAAAATAATACAAATTATACAAGGTTGATAAAAGCGAGAGGCATTAAATGAAACCACATGTTAAGTGTATCATTTCCAGGCTACACAACAAAAATCAGATCACTCAGAGCAATAGTTTAGCCACAGAAATTTTTTAAAGCTTTTTCTCACTTCGTACATTCTGCATAATCAGCTGATCGAGCGCTCGGCCGCCTATTCTTCCCGTGCGAGGTTGCCCTGGTGGCTTGCGCCGGTACAAAGCATGATTACATTTTTTCGCTATTTAACTTGTTTGAAAAAGTATTTATACGACAATAACACTACTTCACGCCAGTTAACTATTGGGGTAGGCAGAGAGAACGACCCCTACACATTTGTTTTGCTACCTCCGCATTCTCTCTTTTACAAAGACGCCTGTTGCGAAGATTCAGTCAGAGCCCGATCAATCCTGTCATGGTACGTCAGTCTGATTTGCTTGAAAACGTAAAAATCTCCCATTGTTATGTGTTGTAACAAAGATTAATTATATTTTTAGCTTTTATCCTCATGGATACCCAGACGTCTGGGGCACCTCAGTTATGCCGGACTTTTACACCGAACGTCCGCAAAGTACAGGGAGGACGGCAACGACACACCGCATCTTCTCTTCCTCTGAGGCCCCACCGCCAACGCATCCGACGGTGCGCACGCGCCGTTGCGCGTTCGGTCGCGGTAGATAGGGTGTACGGCAACGACACACCGAGACACCTCTCCTACCGCGACCCCTCCTGGCTGCAGAGGCCAGAAAACTCCGACACCCGCACCTCACATCCACACGGAGCGTCCCCTTCTGGGATCCCTCTTCGCTTCACCGTGGCGGTCCAAGCCACGACAAGGTGGAGATCCGTCGAGGGGGCTACACATTTGAACCTCAGCATAGCACCTTTTGAAGTGGTTTGTCGTTATTAGGCTTAGTATGTCTAGTGAAAAAACACAAACCTATGGTGGCCTTAATAGAATCGACGGAATAGTAATTTCTTGCGGTGTCCAGAAGAATTCCTCTGTACGGGTATACCGGATTGTCATTGATGATAACATCTCTGGGAATCTGGAATACAGGTGAAAAGAATCAATAAATACTAATTTAGTAGTTTTCTTAAGAGATTTAATAAAAAACCGGCCAAGTGCGAGTCGGACTCGCACACCGAGGGTTCCGTACCAACGTGAGACATGTACCAATGAAAGGTATAGGTGTCTCTGCGACATTTTTATCAGAAAATAAAACAACTTGGTTTCTCATAGCGTTTGTATGAACGACAAAGTTGTATTTGCGTTTTTGAAAATGTATTATTTCTTAAAAACTAATAATGATGTCTCGCTCAAACCAATTTTCTTTGACAGTTTCCATTGAGATCTACAGCATATCTATTTTATTGATTTCTCACTCTTTTAATTTAAAAGTTAGAGCTTGGAAGCGTCTATCTTTCAAACGATTGGTTTTGAAGAAAAATCGTATTAGTAACCTTAATGTAATTTTTAAAGACCTATTCATAGACAACCCTCACATATAGGTTGGATGTAAAAAAAAATATTTAGATTCAGTTCAATTTATGGAGTGCCCCCCTTCCTTTTTGGAATTTATTAATTTTTGTTCAAAATTCGAATAGCGGTTCACAGAATACATGAACCTACAAAGTTTCAACAAAACAAGCCTAATAGTTTCGGGAAAAAAATGGCTGCGACATACATACGGAGTACGGACGGACAGATTTACATGACGAATATATATGGCTTCCGTTTTTTTGCCATTTGGCTACAGAACCCTAAAAATCGTGACTTTTAACCGCAGACAAGGAATTACAACTACAGTATTTACACTATACATACAGTACCTACTCTGAGACCTGTGCCTCGCTTGATATATTTACCGGGCAAATATTTGTTAGGATAAAATATTTTTATATTATTTCAGATAGATACATTATTCTATATCTGTGTCAAATTTCATCCAAATCCTCTCAGTAGTGTAATATAGATAGTCATATAATAACAGGAGTAGGAATTAGCGTTAAGTACTGATTATGTAGGTAATCTCCTCGCTTTGAAAACACTCCCCTGAAGGCCACTGCTAGCATCGGAATACTAGGAGTCAACATATCGAGCAACGTTCAGTTCCGCGGTCATTTGGAATCAAAGGCTAAACTTGCCTCAAAGAAGATGGGTATACTCAGTAGGGCTAAGCAGTACTTCACACCAGCCCACCGACTGCAACTCTACAAGGCGCAGATCCAGCCGCGTATGGAGTACTGCTCCCACCTTTGGGCAGGGGCCCCGAAATATCAGCTAGATCCATTTGACCGTATTCAACGTAGAGCGACTCGAATCGTTGATGACCCTGTTATTTCCGGGCAGCTCGATCCTTTGGCCTTACGGAGAAATGTCGGTTCCCTCTGCATCTTTTACCGAATTTTCAATGGGGAGTGTTCCGAGGAATTGTTCGGCTTAATACCAGCAGCTGAGTTCCATCATAGGACATCGCGACAGAACTCAAAGTTCCATGCCCACCATCTCGAAATGTAGTACTGAGCGGTATAAACGCCATTTTTTACCGCGTACAACAGTACTATGGAACCAGCTGCCTTCCTCGGTATTTCCGATCCGATACGACTTAGGGATCTTCAAGAAAAGAGCATTCCTCTTCATTATAGGCCGGCAACGCGTCTGCAAGACACCTAGTTTTGCGGATGTCTATGGGCAGCGGGTCACTAAACACCTGCTCGTTTGCCCCCTATACCATAAAAAAAAATAATAATATTATATTACTCTCATATAACAAATATATGAATAAGTACAATATGAAGCGTACGCGGCGAGTAAATCATTTTAATGTTTCGGCTAATAAATATTTAACATTTTAAAATTAAATTTATTTTTATGGCCTTGAAGGAGAATTAGCATAATTATTTATTTATCATTAGTAATAAGAAATAAATAAATTACTACGCACATTAATGTCCTAAAGACAACATAAGGTCATCGATAAGTTTAAAATAATAAAAAAAACATTACACGTTCATATTAGTACCTATACTGCCAAAAATAAAAAAAAATCGTAGAGGACAAAGTTATAATTTTGAATGTCAAATTATAGATAATTAATTCCGGTCGTGTGTTTGTTTGTCTCGTCAAAATCACCAACCTATGCAAATGTTCATGTCAACGGTCCCAAAACCGGTACCTGAGCGCCAGAAGATCATTCACTCCTTTAAAATGTCACGAGTCACGACATTGAGGGGGACAGAGAACAGAATGTGAAAATAGACACATGACATTTTTGTTACATTATTTTTTGTTTCACTTTGGTCTACTGTAATAACATGAATTATAGATCTGAATACTGTACTGATATCGTTTTGAATTTACTATTTAATCAAACAATAACGTTGGAATGGCAGTTGAAGACAAAATTAAATTAAATAATAAAGGAAAACGAAATTAAGGAAAAATGTCCGTAACATGTACCACAAAATGTACTAGTTGTGGGATAGCGTACTCGATTCGCTCGCCCTAATAATTATCATAATAGGAAAGTAATCAATGTGACCATTAAATTGTTACACAAATCGTCGATAGAACCATTAAATTGTTACGCAAATCGTGGCATGTAACCATTTAGTTGTTACTCAAATCGTCGTATGTTACTTACCATTAAATTGTTGCGTATATCGTCATATATGATCAGCTGCGACAGCGTCTCCAATCCGTGTCGTATACCGAAGAAGTTGCTGGCCACAATCGTTACGTTAAGTCTTTCATTGGGCTCGGGTGACACCTTGAGAGAGTAACTCTCGTTGAAATACAAAGAAAAGTCTGGAATCAATTTTAACATTGTTATAAAAATGGGGGTGAAATAATTTGACGATCGCTAATTTAACCATTATTATCATGGCCTCGGCACTGAGGTGAACGTTTCAAACAAGGACAGGATTATGACCTGATCGTAGCTTCTAATACTTTTCATTACTTAAGTATACACACATATGACAATATGTGAGTATATTTAAGTAATTTCGTACACTTTTCAAAATCAAAATCAAAATATTTTTATTCAAAATAGAATTTTAAAAAATTGCTTTTTGAACGTCAAAAATTTCCATCTACCACCGGTTCAACCCTAGCCCTGTCCTGAGAAGAACCGGCGAAACAAACTCAGCGAGCTTCATTCATTTCTTCATTATACATTCTTCATTTATATACATTAAAAAATATAATTTACATTTATTTTTATATAAGTAGCCCGGGGGCGGGAGGAGGGTACTATTCCCAAGGTGTGGTATCTGTCATATAATCTATTACTTTGTAATATCCCTTGCCACACAAGCGTTCCTTAACTACTTTTTTAAATTTGTTGATTGAGAGTTTTTGAACGGTGTTAAAGGTGCCACTGCCACAGATGTGATATAAGTTCACATAACTCAGACATGCCGTGTCGGTCATAGTTGGCAACTCTTTTTAGCACAAGGGGGGAAAGGAGCAATAAAACTAGTAACTACTGATACCCATAAACATTCTTATCGCCATACACACATACGCTTTAAAACCATATGCCTCCTGAAACAGCCGGTGAGATAATCAAATTAAATAGTTGATAATATGTCTTACCTTGTACATCCGGGTTCTCATTCACCAAGTACACCTGCATCGACTTCCCGGCAGCCTTTGGGGTGACATGTTTGGGTATCGACTGAGCTATAACTTTCTTAAACCTCTGAAAACATATTGTATATATTACGTCTAGGAAGTGAGGCCAGTTTTATAGGTTCAAATGAACTATTAATTTCTAATATTCACATAACTGTACAAATTATAAAGATAATACTAATATTCATATAACTGGTTAGCCTTCGGATTCACAGATTCCGGCTAAAAGTAGTAATAAGCATCTATGTGGAATTAAAATCGTGTTATTTCGAGGCCCCTTGAGAGTCGATTTTAGAAAAAAATTAAGCTAAGTGATGTAGTGTCTTAAACTATTTTCATTCCATATTTCATCAAAATTGAATTATCGTTCAAAGGTTTAGCCGTGAAAGTATGACTGACATACTTTTGTATTTCCAATACTTATTTGAACTTATAGGGGTTAGTCTTATCTTATTACAGTTTTGTTCTAATACGATTCATCGATAGTTGACCAAATGTGTATAGGTAACACGTACGTAGGTGTTATTTTAGCAAATGTTGCAGTTTTGCTGATTCTATACGTAAAAAGGCACAAATGTGTGTGTTAGAATTCCTATTATGTCACGAAAAAGCAATATCGTCTTAGAGGCTATGTGCACTATACCATTGACATCAGAAGATACTCAACTTTGTATATAATTGAATAGAACAGGGTCTGTACTAAGTTACACAATATAACAGGTACACAGTGCACGCATGCTGTTTCAATTGGGAACACTCATACCAACTTGACAACAAAAACATATAATAATAAATTCTCTAATAATAAAAAATGTAAAGAAATAAAATCTTTTCACATAATATTATATTATAATAATTGAATGAGCAATTTTATACGCGTGATTATTAAAATATGTAAGTTGGTGAGTATCACAAATAACGGTAAACTTCAGACTGTGGGTATTTAAATACCTACTTTAGGTCGTATGCATTTCTTTTATAGGCATACAAAATAAATCATTGAGGTGTTAGATCAGTACCGTCCGCGTCGGTCAGTGTCGACGTGGTTAAAACGTACCGTCAGCAATGGCCGTCTTACATGTTCTCGAATTACACATTACGTTTGATTAATTAGTCAGCATTATTGTAACCTTAGTTCATTTCTCGGGCCACACTTGTGCCATTATAAATCTGACCAATAAGTCTAACCTACTGACCAAATGTGACCAATTCATGACTAACTAGATCAACTATCCCCTATACTAAATGAAAATTTCCTTATTCGTTCCGCCAGCGGAACAGACCGCTTGTTTCCCTATTACTGACTGCACGAACGCTCGCTGTAGCACAATATTTATACAATGACGTTACATTATGCCGTGTAAATGTTAATGTCAGTCACCGGTGGAGAAAGATAGAAAATAATTAATTACCAGTCTAGCAGCCGATATGAGATCGTCGCTGCGTCCGTGCTTGCCCGCATGCACCTCAATCGAGTTCACGTTTATTTTAGACATGTAGGTGCCCAAGTCTGTTTGTCCTGTTGGCATGGGCCATAGTAATCCTGGAACAAGACAGTTCGATTAGTAAAATGTATCTTCAGAAACCAGCGGAAGAAGTGGCGGTCTATTTCATACTGCTATGGAAACGTCGGAAGTGCAAAATAGTGTAATGAGGAAGAGAGTATGTAGGTATATAAGCTAATAAGCTATTGCTAAGCTTGACGGTAAAATACGACAAGAGTAGAAAAAATACGATCTGACTGTAGATGATATGGTAAAGTAATGAGCCACTTGGAGCGGCGATGTCACAGGACATGGGCCAGTCAAACAAAGTGAATGAAAATGATGGCAGAGTGTCAAAAGATGGAAAGAGAAATAGATGCAGAGAGGTTAATAATGAATGTATCCACTCACACCCCATCGGCACCAGATCCCTGGAATATAGCTATATTCCAGGGATCTAATAAAAACTAATTTGTAACAAGTTTCTGCCCAGAACATCTCCTTCATAGTTCATACTGCCTGAAAAGTCATTCTTGAAAAGCTAAGCTATCGAGTTTTAAGTACGCAAAAAAAATTATTAGTAAATTGTGGACCATTTGCGGGTCCCCTGCCGTTTCCGATTCGATCATACAGAGAGGCAATGCATCTGCATAATCATTAATCGTGTGTAAATGGCCACCAGCACCGACAAAAGGTGCCAGTAGTCATCATATGGTGCCAGTAGTCATCATATGGTGCCAGTACTCACCAAAAGGTTCCAGAACTCACCAAAAGGTGCCAGTACTCACCAAATGGTGCCAGTACTCACCAAAAGGTGCCAGTACTCACCAAAAGGTGCCAGTACTCACCAAATGGTGCCAGTACTCACCAAATGGTGCCAGTACTTACCATATTCATTGCAGAACATTTTACAGCCCTCCAACGACAGCGCCGGCTCCGTGAACTTGGGGTCGTGGCGGCTCTTCACGCACTTGCCATCCTCGCATGACCAGCGCCATACTGGCACCTCTTCCTCTGCTCTTACACTGGAAACATTCAGGTACATTCAGGTACGTTCAGGTACATTCAGGTACATTCAGGTTCAGACAAGTAGATTCCGACAATGTACCAGTTAGAAAGCCTAATATTACATAATGTTTGCTTGCAATGTCATTGAAGATCTTGTTAGAAGCCACATGCTTGCTCTCATGATGAGACATGGAGACGGTACGTGGCCACACAGCCATTCCCTCGCTCAATTATGTGGTTTACTTCAACGCCAGCGGAACTGTGCCGGATTAAGGTAGCGAGGTTGGTACATATACGATACAGCCGCTACTATGCGGTGGCTGATTTCCTCTTAAGCCCTTCCCCGGGCCTAGGGTATGATTTTATGGGCGGCAATATTTTAGGAACAATAAAACTACAAAAAGAGATAGAATAAAAGGACCTAAATACAAATAAAAAATACGCCATATCGCTCTAAGCCTATGGCGGCTAAATGTCTAAGCTACATCTAAACTAACTCCTCGAGTCTATTGTTTGCTGCCGCCAGCCAAATTACAGAGTGATGACCACATACCTAAAGTATTTTCTGTTATTTTCGAGGCTTTTACGCTGTTTACCACGCTGGTTGGCCACCCAGAACGCGAAGAAACTGCACGGAACACAACAAATAGAACAATTTTCCATGAGAAAATCTAATGTTTTTCTACATCTTAATACAGCGCAGCAAGTGTACCAGATACAGATATAATACATTTGTGGTTGGCTAAGGCTATATTAGTATTTTGTAATCAATCCGTGGTAAGATAATCCTATATATTAAATTGCGTAAGCCGATTTTATTGTTCCAATGAGTAGCATTAGTAGTAGGGTGGTATTTAGTAGTTGGGTGTACACCATTTCTGGTATTCGAGTATTTCAGTAATTGTATCAAAAATAATCGAGTCAGTGGTCGAATCGTTGGTTTGGACTGAGTATTCGACTAGCAGAGACTACTCGAGTATTTTGTGTAGGTACTCGAGTAGGTACTTTTGAGTTTTGACTGACCATTTAATTCAGTGATCCTTACTTACAATTAATAAACGTGGGTTCAATTCCCACCTAGATAATATTATGTGGTATGAACAAGAATGTGCGTACATAGATGAGCGTAACGGTATGAAAATAGTTACAATTTTCTATTATGAATATAATAGATATCCGAATACGATTAGTACTCCAACCCTGTATTCGAGTACAATGATTCGAATACTGTTTTAAATGGTAGTGGACTACTGGTGCGGTATTAGAGTCAATAATGGAGTCATGCTGACTCGGAACATCACTAATCTATATTCTATACATATAATAAATCTGTAGAAGGGTCAATTCTGTACATTGAAAATATTGAAAAAATAAATAGCAGGGGGTGTTACTGGATCGATACCAAACCCAAATATGCGATTAAAAAAAATTTTGTCTGTCTGTCTGTCTGTATGTTCAGGCATCACGTGAAAACTAACGGTTCGATTTCGATGATACTTGGTATAATTGTACCTCATTATCCTGGGCATAAAATGGGATACTTTTTATCCTGGAAAAAACGTAGAAAAAAAAATCCATCCACGCGAAGACCTACGTCCGCGCGGACGGAGTCGCGGGCGGAAGCTAGTAATTAAATAATCAAAAGACACTTGGACATAAAAATGTTGTTATTTTAAAGAGCCATAGACATGCAGAAAGACAATAGATATTACCAATGTACTTTATAAATCTGGCCTTTCCCACGTCCATAACAGGAAATGCATATAGTGCACTAGTGTGAGTGCGGTTAACACATGTGACGTAATAGTGTAGTTGTGTGAGTGCATTTACGTCATGTATATGCAGTATATCGTCCACTTGTGTGAATGCAGTTGCGTCATGTGATGAGCCACTTCGCCTATCATTAGTTATTAGAGTTCACGTTAATAGACCTATGTCTCTTAAATAAAAAAGTTTTTGAACAGCTGTATTTATTTTAAATATGTTTTATTACGTACTAGTCGGTCCTTAGTATTTTTTCTTAAATTTAATAGCTAAAAAAGATGTATTCTTATTTAATACCAAATAATTACTCCCATATTGAAGTAAATATTAGGGAAGATTATATTCAGTAAAGGTTCTCTCTCTGCTACTCTGCATTGTAAGTGAATTGGGCTGGTACGAGCGGGGAGATAACGCTCGGTCATATGATACTGCCGAAGAATTACATCTATGCTGTTGATTTCATGTGCTTTCTGAGTACCGGTAGCCCATTGGAAGCAGAAGAGAGTCCTTGCCTCTTCCCTCTCCAAGGTGAAAAAATATGCAAAAAAATTATATGGACGTCTATGGCAGTCGGTTGTCACCAAAAGGCCGTTTGATCGTTTGCCCTCTAATGCTATAAAACAGCAGTAGCTACCCAGGGATATTGTGGGCTAGTCAAATGGTATGGTATCGCACACCACAATACTAGAAATGCATCAAGGAAACTTGCATGCTTTATAAGTATAAAATATAGAAAGGAAACCTGCATGTCTTACAAGAGTAAATAATAGAAAAGTAATTTGCATGCCTTACAAGAATAAAATATAGCACGGAAAGTTGCATACCTTACAAGAGTAAAAATAGCAAGGAAACTTGCATGCATTACAATAGTAAAATATAATCAAGAAACCTGCATTCCTTACAAGAAAAAAATATAGTATGAAAACCTGCATGGCTTACAAGAGTAAAATATACTAAGGAAACTTACATCAACTCTTTCAGTTACATGCCTTACAAGAGTTTTATATAGCAAAGAAACCTGCATGCCTTACAAGCATAAAATATAGCAAGGAAACCAGCATGCCTTACAAGCGTAAAATAGAGCAAGGAAACTTGCAGGACTCACAAGAGTAAAATAAAAATATTAACGATTTGAAGTTTTCCAAAGTGTCTTAAGGAGTTCGTATATACTAGAACCGTGTTTGTCGCCTGTTTTCGAGATAAAGACTTGTGTCCAGTAGTGTTTCAACTTTCATATAAATACCAAGGTACAAAATGGTGCTTAAGAAGTAGGTATGTAATGCAGTATGCACTACCTCTTACCGCATCTGTATTTATCTAAGACTAGTTGTGCCCCGTGATCTCACCCGCGTCAAATTTTCGCAATTAATTTTTTTTTAATGTTATTCCCGATTGTAATCTGTTTTTTGGTAGTATTGTGGGGGAAAAAAGAACAAACATACATATAAGCATTCGCATTTATAATATTACTTAGTGTCTGTCGAAAGGTATGAACGATCGACATATAGGTTAATGGTAACCTTTAATGTTACTTTGAGAATTTTTATTTTGCACTTTCGTTTTTATGCCGATCGTATAAATCATAGTTTTTAGTAATGTTATAGTCAAATTTCATAACCGTTCAAAATCACATTTGTCTGCAATAACATGTTTTTTCCAGTGCTCTTGTTCACAAACAATTTTGACTGATATTCGCAGTCGAAAGATCGATGGTGCCTTTAGCCAAAACAGTTTTGACCACAATTTTTTTATTTGGTAACACAGGGTGGCTCAATCGGGTACAGTGTCGGTGAGGCTCGGCAACTGTGTTGCCCTATAATTGGAGGGTCTCGGATAAGAAACTCGATCCCTCCAGCGACTGGGGTCTGTCCGGCCGCCTCTGAACAGTCCCCACTACATCGTCAGAACCGTGCAATGGGGTCAGGCTCCATCCTGAACCTTGATCCCAATACTCCAAAGGAGCGCGCAACCGATTTGTCCGAATCGTTCGATTCGGATAAATCCCGCTAGTCGGCCTTTTCCACGCTGCCATCTGCTGGTTCAGAGGGATGAGTGGAGGACATCCCAGCTGAGCTGCTCTTTATGTGGTTTCTCCTCCAAGTCTGTCCGGTATGGGTAGCCCTGTCCAGCATAGCCTTGGGGATCACAGAGGCACGCAAGCCCTCCCACCAAGACAAGGTGGCAGCATCTCGGGGGGGACCTGACACTAGCCTAACATATAAGTTTTGGCCAACGTTCTCAATCAAAACCACTTTCGACTGCGAACATCAGTCTAAATTGTATACACCTAAGGACATCAGTCGTAATTACTTTTGCATTTTGCCAGACTTTTGCAGTCAAATTCAGTTAGGACCGGTTATGAATTTTGACTGTAACTATAATAAAAAATTACCACTACGTTATTTTTATGTTTCACATTATAACTTTATAAGTTTACTCTCACATTATAACTTTATAAGTGAATATGGTGAATATGAGATTCGATTACGTTTGAGCCATTAAATGAAAAAAAATAATACAATCTTTTTTATTTATTAAAACTTTTATATCAGCTTGAGTTATTCCCATAATACGAAATTATTCTAAAGTAAGGGGTGCGCAAGGAATGGTTTCACTTTCTCACAATTTTACTCTACATATTTTATTTTAAAAATCTCTTCTTGAAGAAAAATGTTTCAGTTAATGATGATTGTTACAGTGTGAATGACGTGTACATTATGGTAGCCAGGTGGCCCTGCACACGGCTCGATACTAAATACGACCTCGCGAGCCCTTAGCAAACTTTAAAGACGGCGGCTGCATGGCGAGCATAGGTCTATTATGGATATGTCTACATTACGAGCATGGGTATATTATGGATATGCATACATTACCAGCATGGGTATATTATGGGATAGTATGACACATGTCAGCTGTCATTGCAGTTACAACAGGCCCGTAAAAATAGACCCAAAGTGCACACTGCACAGGCATGGACGTCACGTCTCAACTATTAACTGTCAAAAGTACTGATTTTCCTATGATATATGAATAATCAACCCAAGAACCGTGCACAAATGATAGCAGCAAAACAATAATTACTGTCAAAACGTGCCTATTGTGAATTTAGACATCAGACATGCAAAAATGAAAAGCGACAATCATAGATAAAATTAATGACCTACATGTTACATTGTAATAATATTATCCCATCTAAAACATTCTGTAAGAAAACTAGCCAAATCTCGATGGAGCTGAGAGAACAAAGAATGTTGAGTCCGATTCGTCGTGCCCCCAGATTACACGTTGTATCAATCCATTAGTTTGGCGTGACGAGTCCACTCCCTCTGACGGACACCAAAACACGGTATTGCCCATTTTATGGCAAAACACATTTGCGCCACCCCTTTTAACAAGTACCTACCTACTACCTACCTAACATTGGAAGGGGCAACTGACTAGCAGTCCTACCTCTAGCTTAAATGTACCTGTCTCTCCATTTCAACGCTACCAATTGAAATGTAGATAGCGATGGCATATTATCATCGTGTTCTTAAATGGGTTCAACAATTTTAATGCAGTTTTCAGTATAATATTATATTGGTCAGCAATGGTTCGTTTCGATGGACATTTTTGAAGTTTCTCCTTATGAAACGATTTAAAGACTGTAAGAAAAATACCACAAGCAAAATGTGTGAAACAGCGATCACTGATCAGACAAGCAATCGAGTGTTAGCAACGTAACTCTTTACGGCGCTTACATCGCTTAATTACGTCTATTGTGCACCTTTCGCTACATAATCTTTATTATTCCTAAATAGTAGATAAACTATAATCACGTGTCGGAGCTGCCATACACACATAGTTTTTTTTATTATTAACTAGCTGTGCTCCGCGGTTTCACCCGCGTTTAATTTCTAAGAAATCCATATAAACTTCAACACCCCCTTAGGGGTTGAATTTCTAAAAATCCTTTCTTAGCGGATGCCTACGTCGTAACATCTACCTGGACGCCAAATTTCATCTTGATCCGTCCAGTGGTTTGGGCTGTGCGTTGATAGATGGCTATGGCCTATGTCACGTTTGAGTTTTATATATAGAGATAAATGGCCGTGTGCAGTGCGCAACAGCACGAAATAAAATGTGCCACAATGTTGAACGGCCTAACATACATCACTAGCGTCGGTACATCAGTTTTACTGATAATAATCCAGGACATCGCGCAGCTTATCGTGGCCACACAATAGCGTGTATAACAAAACGGAACTCCCATTCAATGTCATAGTCATAGTCATAGTGGTAACATGTAAAACAACATGATGAACAGGCCCGGCGGGACTGGGGAAGTAACTCTCGCTCACACAACTCCGGCGTAGAGTGACAGTTTCGTGCGGTGCGAGTTTCTGAGAGGCCGGATGTTTATGGGCTTTGGTAGTCAAAAAGCTCCGACTGCTCGATTTTTTTTTTGTATTTTAGTAGTTTTAGTTTACACAACTACGTAAATTCTCAATCATACATTTTAATTTTCCCCAATAATGAAAGACATCTATACCTACATACATATAATAAAACAGTAAAATCCGTGTGTCTGTACATTGAATATATTTACGAAAAACTAATTGGGGGCGATGTTAAAATAGTATTAGAACACTTAAATGTTTTTTAACTTTTTTCTCCGTCTGTTTGTCTGTTTGTTCAGGGTAATCTCCGAAACTACAGGGAGGATTCGAATGAAACTTTTTGTGGTATATAGAGACTAAGCCTGGTCAACATCTAGAACACTTTTTACTGCGGGAAAATCACTAATTCCTACGGGAAATCATACTTTACCCGACGGATTAGAAAATTTGAAAGAAACTATTTGTGGTGTTATGATCTTATTATTAAAGATATAGATATATATTATAAATGGGAGAAATAGAAAATGTTTTGGTATGTTTGTACATAATAAATAGGCTCCAAAACTACCGGAGCTATTTTCACTATTCTTTCATAAATAGAAAGCTCCATAATACACTATCAGGAAGTAAGGCTACATTTTATTGATTACGTTTGCCGTCCAATGAAGTGGGCACGGGTCAGCTAGTTTAATAAAAAAATATCTGGGAAAATATCACAATATTTTGATTTATGAGGCAAGACTTTGTATGTATTTAATACTAGCCCCCGCGGTTTTACCCGCGTAAATTTTGATATCGTGGAAAATCATCCCATGCCATCCCATAGAACATTTTTTCAGGATAAAAACTATCCTATGTGTTAATCCAAGTTACCCTCTATGTGTGTGCCAAATTTCATGAAAATCGATTCAGCAGTGTTTGCGTGAAGGAGTAACAAACAAACAAATAAACATTTTTCTTTTTTTATAATATTAATAAGATTATGAAGAGGTAGTTTCTAACTGTTCGTTTGGAGTAGAATCGTATTATTATTTCCTGATCTTCAGAACAGAAAGCTTCACAATTAGACGTCAATCATTATTTTTGTGATTAATTATTATTAATTTTGTATTAATAATAAAAATTTTGCTTCTGGCCAGTTGAATAATAAACATTATACTCACTATTGTACTGCTAAGACTACTAGAGTGATACTCGCGCAAACCCGAAGCCACATGTTCCTGTAACAAGTAGGATAACATCAGATTTTATTTTCATAATAACAAAGGATAGTAATGGTCACCAGACCTGATACGCACAGTTATCAAGCCTGGAAAGGGAACGTAACCGCATCGCCTTTTGCCTAGCCGTCAACCAGGCGGTGCCGAGTCGCTTATGTTACGTATGAACGTAACGTAACCGTATCGATACCGCCCCGGCTACGCTTAGGCGAGCCGTAAGCGCGCGGTGACGCTTGGTTGACGCCTGGTTGACAGCTTGCCGTAAGCGCGTTGATAGCAGTTCTCTTGCCTGTTCCGAGGCGAGGCGATGACTTTACGTCCTCCATTAATGTGCGTTGCAGTATGGAGTTTCATAAAAATAATACTGAACGGCTCGAGGTGATACGGTTACGATCCCTTTCCGAGTTGATGTGTGTGCGAAAAATTGTAATCATGCTTTGTACCGCGGTGTACAACCTCGCACGGGGTGAATGACCCCACCGGCCGCCCATAGTCGACGATCAGCTGACCTACAGCGTGTACTAAGTGATAAAAAGCTTTAAAAATTCCTGTGGCTAAACTATTGCTCCGATTGAATGATTTTGTTGTGTAGCCTAGAAATGATACACTTAATATGTGGTTTCATTTAATTAATGCTTCTCGCTTTTATCAACCTTGCATAATAACAAATATAACGAGGACAGGTGATGGTAGATCACCTGTCCTGGTCACATTTTTTATAACAGGTACAATAAGTACATATAACAGGGACGCCTGATCCTAAATAAATAAAATGAAAATCATTTATTTCGGACCTTTTTTCGGACCATATAAATCCATGTCGGGTTAGTATCCCCGCCAAGACGAGCCAAGCGAAGCGCAAGGGCCTAAACTTTCTCGAAGTGTTTCCTCGTTTTTTTTTGAACCCTCATAGAGTTGGTTTCCGATTAACAAGACAGTATTTATAGATGATGATGATGAAAAATTACAATACTCAATAATATAGATTTTCGTTAACCATTATATGTATGATCCGACTGCTCGTTGTTGCAATAAAGTACGGTAAAGATATGAATAATGGACTAATTGTATTATATGGGTGAAACGTGACAGACATATCTTTTGTCTCGCCGAGCATGACCCTTACCTTTTAAAGTAATACATATCCAACCCTCACCGGCTATAATCTTTTTTAATCTAGTTTGCCACCCACAAATAGGATTAGTTTTTAATCAAATCACATCAAAAATGTTTTATTCAACGTTGGATTATTGACTGACAAATGTGATACTCTTCCACTGTTACTAGCAATGAATATTTGAACCATACTACAATCAAGTCGACGACCACTATTGGTCAAGTTGCTTTTAACAAAGAACATACAAAAGAGCTATTATTACTAATACGTAGACATTGTATTCTCTGTCTACGTACTAATATTTCTTTTTGATAATTGACAGGATGGCAATCATGTCAAATTTGACGTACACGTACCAACACCAACTGGTCAAAATCGCCTTCTTTTTAAAAAAAGCCTAGCCTAAATAACTTCATTATCAACTAATAATATTGTTACTTAGGTATAAACTTTATTGCAATTTTTACAACTCTAACTTTACTTTTTTGTCTGTCTAACGCTTATCTCATTAGAATACAAATTAGCAATTCTGCGTTGATGTAGTAGATAATATATAGGTAGCTGTTAACATGGCTTACCTTAGCTGGCATTACAGTTTGTACATTTATCACATACATTTAAGTTCAATGTGAAGGTTTCGCTTGCATTATAGTTTCATGAAATCGCACCATTACATGATTTTTATTACAACGATTATATCGATTATCAACTCGTTAATATTCTAAACACGAATTGATTCCAAGGTACTACTGTCCCCGCAATGTTAAACCGGCACGAGCAAAGTACTCTAATATCCGAAGAGTCATTGTCATTTCCCATCTGCTCCAGATAAATTATGTGTAAGTATTGCCTCGCGGATGCACTCACCGTATATCTATACCCGAGGGAACAATTAATTTCTTTATAGCCTACATCATGGCCAGCGAATTTTCGACAGATTAGCAAAGTTTTCATCAAAATTCGTTCAACCATTTTCATATAATGCACAAATGAAAAATAGACAACAATTCTAAAAAAACTGTTGAAACGTGTTACCTATCGATTCTAAGTATCCCCCGCCAAGTTTTATTTTATAACATCTATCATGTATACTTAGTTTAACAGCGTATGTTATTAAAAACAAGTGGTTAAAATAATAACTAATATATATGTATAATATCTAAGTGTATTACAAACTGAGCCCACATACGCCTGACATGGGTTGACATGACATGACACGGTTACTTTTTGGGCACCGGCCAAATTTTAAAATAAGGAAGTAAACATCATTCCAAGGGTGTGTTTTAAATTTTTTCGTAAAATTTTAATATTTTGTTAAATAAAAATCGATTTGAAATGGTCCTTAAAAATACATCGATCATTGTCCGCGCACGAACTGTATCGATTTCAAGGTTAGTCACGCCCGCCGATCGCGACTCGCGAGTTTTGATGCCACGTGGTCGCCGCCAAGAAATATGTTTATAACATGGGACAAAGTAATTGTCTCTAATAATTTTTTTATTTCATAAATTATTGAATCTGAACCATATCTGAAAATTTGGCTGGTGACCAAAATGTACCCCTTTGTATTGTTATATACCTGTTGTATACTTAAGCATAATGTGCGTATTTAAGTAACATCTACAGATCGAAATTCGTATTCTCGTTTTTGTAACTTAAAACATTCACAATTTCATAAAATTTTCTATATACATATATGTATACTTATTTGCCAACACGCTTTGCCATCTTTTAGGTACTTAGTATCATTATTCCACGCTTATCAATTTTTATTACTATTTAGTAGGTATTTACCAAAGCGAATACAAATACTTGCTATATACTACTATTTTTGTTTTTATTCTGGCTCTGCTTAGATCATTTAGTAAATGATCTAAGTATATTAGATCATTTAGTAAATGATCTAAGTAGCTCTGACGTACGGTTCAATCATTTTTTCATACACATTGGTCAATATTATACTTCTGGCTTTAACATCATGTATTTTCTATTCTAAAAAAGTAAAAATGACGAAAATAAAGTTTCCATTTTCATTCTTCTTACGTAGTATTTGTACTCTCTATGCTCCGTATTGCCACAAGCCTAGTTTTTTACATCGTAAAACCTTATAATTATGCGCCTGCAGTATGAAGTTCCGTTCAAAAAATGATTTAAATTAAAAAAAAAGGAATTACTTTCCTTATGACTTAAGTTTAAAGACATTCAAAGTTTGGGTAATTGTTAGCGTTAGTAAAAATTATATCATTAAAAACCATTGCAAATTATTGTATAGCAAATATAAACTTGTCAATTTTTATAGCTTGACTTGCGCTTAATCGGTCTTTACATTAGGCTAAGTCTCGTTGACTCTATTATACCGAATAGTGTTTTAAGTTTCTCTACACGTATTTTTAAAAGTTCACGACTTTTCGAAGGCAACTTTGATAAATAAATAGGTAATTCTGTTGTATTTGGTTATAAAAAGGACACGCAGGTCATTTATAATTCAACACATGTCCCTGTGATAAATAACATTCATGTATGCATCGGCAGCGCAAGAACCTTTTTCAACATCAAAAACCTTCGTTTACATTTGTAGGAGACAAACATCATTTGCGGTTACGCCGCCAAGAGCGAAGCAGAATCTGCGGTCACAAAGTGCGCCACGAGATTTCGCGCGCATGACCCGCGAACTCCCCTGCTATTCCAAATAGTGTGATGATATTTAGCCTATAGCCTTCCTCGATAAACGGAACAGCGAAAGAATTTTTCAATTCGTACCAGCATTCCCAGAGATAAACGCGATTAATCGAACCGACTTGTTTTTTTATCACCAGCGCCGGATTAAGCTTTGGCAGGGCCCGGGGGGGGCCTATTATGGATGCAAAAATGATCTATAGACCCTTAAACCTTCCGGGGCCCGGGACTGCATCCCCCCTAAGCCCCTGGATCTGGCACTGTTTATTAAAATAACTCCACTACATTGGCAACTATAGGCTTATTTACATAAACAGATCTTATTCCCCTCAAAATATGAAAATTGGAACTTAGCGACTACATATTATTTACTTTTATTAGATAATGCAAATTGATATTAGTATAATAAAATTTGTATTATTACGTAAACACGTTTTTGGTGACAATAACCTCTCTTCATTTTCAATGACAGAATTACCAGATCCAAAACAAGATTGCTATAACGACTCGCTATTTGAATTGATTTATATTTCTTATTTATTTTAGCAAGACATAGCACCCTGCTGCATTACTGTTCCATTGGCCAGACACGGGAGGTATCTCCTTCACATAATAACATCACCGTAAAGTGACAGCTTGGCGGTCGGGTTTAATGCGTTTGGTGAGTTTTCGGTGGTTCATTGCACACGAATGCACGCTATGATTGCTGTCTTGTTTCGTGTCTATATAGACATAGGAGCCACACATCTGTACCTGTCTCCTCTATTTATGCAAATCTTAGGTTAGCTGTAAGTACAGAGGATTATAAAATTAAAATAAATGAATAAAAGAAAGCCCTAATGAGATTACTCAGGCTCCTGGCCTAAAAATAACCGTGGCAAATATAAGGATAATCAGAATGCTGGCATATTTATTTTATTTCCAAATAAGTATGTAGGATACGTATACGCTACATATTTCCTGGAATACAATTTTCAACTCCAAATTAATCTTTTATCTAAAAACCACGTTCACTCACGTTGTTTTTGGTTGACTTCTTACGAAAGGACTAGACTGAAATCATACTAATATTATAAATGCGAATGTAAGTTTGTTTGTTACCCTTTCACGCGAAAACTGCTCAACCGATCATCATGAAATTTTGTACACATGTTCTTGGAGGTATTAGAAGTAACATAGGATAGCTTTTATCCCGAAAAAATGTTCCTGAGGGATGCCATGGAATGATTTTCCACGATATCGAAATTTACGCGGGCGAAGCCGCGGGGCGCAGCTAGTATAAAATATTTTGTGTATATTCGGCAGGTCAGGACGCTTAGTACCTATATTTCATGTAGGGATGTCACAATAGGGTATTTGACATTTTTTTGATTTTTTTATTTCATACTTTATGACTTGTTAAACACGTTACATAAATATTTCCAGAAAATAATCAGTATTACCATCAAAAAATAATGTTAAAGTTTGAGTTATTACACTCGCGCCTAAAACAGTGCAAACTGTCATGGCGGCGCAATATGAACACTACCGGTAGTGCCACGGAGTAGTGCCTACGGAAATAAACGGATTAGATTGACGTGAAACGCAAGTAAATAAAGTGTCAAACACTAGGCAATTCGGCTAGTGTTTACTTGCCGTTGACGTCATCTGAGTTTCAACCGATCACAAAACGTTTTTGACGTTGACAAATAATTGCTACTTTATTTCGCATTTTTTATAAAAAATATGCATTATTTTGCATAAAATAGACATGTATATGGTTTATTATAATATTATCTAATAGGATGACAGCAATTAGTAGCATATTTTTAATAGTGTAGAATACCCTATTCAATTGGCTTTTATCAAAGATCTGGAATTTCGCCGTTTTTCCTCATCAGTTCGAGGTCATATTGGCGAATCGATTCAATAGTATAAAGATCGGATGGCTTGTATCATAACATGAATTTAAAACGGATTGTTTATATGAAATCGAGTAGGGGAGAACGGGGTTGGTTGTTACATCTTAAAGTGGCATTACATTTTATGTAAGCTAGCCAATTTTAGATTAGTTTTGTTCAAATTAAGTATCTATTTAAGATTGAATTTCAAAAATAATTTTACATAACAGACGATTAGAAATGGAGTTAATATAATGAATAATACAAAAAAATGCATGTTACTTTCAACCCCACGCCATAAGCTGGTGGTTACACCACACGGGGCACATTAAAAAGCAAGTACATTGTCAGACTTTTTATTACGAGAAATCACAGATTGCTTTATTAATTATACATTGTACCCTGAGTATTATATTCCTCATCAGCTAGACTCTTGTCGAATGGTGCGCAACATATCCATCAATCAAAAATAGTCATCTCCTACACTTTTGTCGTCCGAGTCTTGTAGCACCTTCCACTTTACTGCGTTGTTATCTGTTCTTCGCCCCTTTTCTGGCTCAGTTGATATTCTTTTTTAGTTAAGTAACTTTCTTTTTCATAAGAATAATTTATTATACTTAATTATAAATTTTTAATGAATATATCAATTATATATTCCCTTTCTTCTTACTTTGTTCTAGAGCCATTTAATTTTTCTCAGGCGTATCCGTTAAAATAGCCGATTTCTACGTTTTCCGTGATACCTTTCTAATTCTAACAGCAGCTTTTGGATGGGGTCGTATAGCATTGTGAGAAAAAGTAGGTTCATTGTGAATCAAAGCTCTGCTACATCCAGCAACAGGGTCAGTATAAATGCCCTCTCATTCTCTTTCAGTGTCCATAACTCCTAAAACATCTTTGATAAACTCTTATATAGGAAGGAGGTGTATCCTTGCCCTCTTCCATTTTTTATACGTCCTAAATCTACAAAAAGAAAAACAAATGGTAGTGTTGAAATTATGAGTCGTCAAAAATTGATATGGGGCAGATTGTGACATATCACAACCTACGCCCAGCAAATGTCACTTTTAGCCCCAACACCAAAACTTTTAAGATCATGTAGTGAATGCAATAATAAATAAAAATGTATGAATGTAGATTCATTGCAAAGGGAAAGCATAATTGCATAGAGTTCACGCAATACACGTCTCAACTTTCAAAGAAAAACGGCAAGATCTGTATCGCTTATTTTGAAATTATGTTTTTAATGTGTCGTCATTAAATTTGTTACACTTATAAACTAAGTAAATCTAAATATTTAGAAGTAATTATTTTAATTTTAAAAGTTCGTAAAAAGGGTTTTTTATTGTTTTTTCAAAACTTGTCATATGTAAAACAAAAAAATATTGGAAAAAAGCTATTATATAGGCTATTATTAAGTGTTTAGTTATTTAGATTTTTTTTTCCTGTATATATGAGTATTTTTAATAATTACAATACAATACTTCCATTTGTTTAAGCATGGATTATGCAAAAAACTATTTTATAGATAATTTGTTCATAATTATTTGACATGGCAACAATTGATATTGACAACTATCATAGATCAAATCATATGTCATTATCTGTAGGTACCTACTAGGTAAGTGTCAAAACTGTCAACCAATGCCTGAGAAATGAATTTACAAAGTAAATTAAAAACATTAATAACTTATGAATGCTAACATCTATTAATTTAATAATTTAAAGTGTGGTTATCGGTGATATAATGTACCAAATACATACTACTTTAAGCACTTACATGCTTATGAATTGCTTATGAATTTGCGATACGGGAGTCCCATACAATCCTGCCGTTATTCAAATAACAGGCTGTAGGCCAATATTACGAAAAAATATAAAAGATACTAACCTGTCTTTTTTCAGTCCTCGTGCCCCTTCCATACAAACGTTAGGTGCATTGAGGTTCGCGTGACGTGTGGGCCGATGGTGGCGTGACTTTTGACTCTTTTAAGCATCAATTTATCTCTCTCCATTCTACCGCTATCGTCGCTGTAACAACTTACCCCCGTAACAACTAGCCCCGGTCTCCCCTATTTTCAACGTCGCGATTTGTTTAAATACATACCGACCATGTTTGGATACAACAATACCGACCATGTTTGGATACAGGGGCACTACGTCGGCATAAAAATATCGAAAGGAAGCGTTCGGATCTAATTCTTGCCTTACCGAGTGCTGATGGGACCAAATTACAGTCTAGGCTAGACAACGCCTATTTTTTTGATGCTCATTTACCTATGATACTTAGGAGCCCGGGTGACCACTAGACCTATGTCGGTCGCGACACTTGGGAGTGCAATACCGACTAAAACCCTAATCCACGCCGCCATCTGCTGATTCAGACGGGTGGAGGACCTCCAAGCTGAGCTACTCTTAGTCTGACCTCCCTCTGCCAAGCTTGTCCGGTATGGGTTTCCCTGTCCGGCATCATAGCTTTGGCAATACAGAGGCATGCAAGCACCCCCACCTCGGAAAGGTCAGCTTCTTCGGAGGGAGGCTACACAACGCCTATCGTAACTAGCAGTTGTAAAATCTTGGATGGTAATTGCCCTAGAAATCATGATAGAAAATCATGGGGATGCAAAACGATCGCAGAAGAGTTATGAATAGCGCGAGAGCTTGTACAATCATCAATTTTATTTATTTTTTTAATTTCTATTCTTTTATTATATTCAATATTTCAATAGCAACATAACATTTTTTTCATTCATAACATCATTCATAACATTTTTGCATGTTTTACTGTACATTGTACTACAACGAACCAGTTAGATGTTATCACAGAGGTGTGACAAACCTCAATCATATTCCGTTCATAGAATGGCTTGTTCTTCAAAACAAAAATGAATAACAAAAAATATTGTAAATAACAGACGCAGTAAACATAGTGATCAGCGCCGGATCTAGGGGGGGGCTAGGGGGGACTATAGCCCCGGGCCCCGCGAGTCAAGGGGGCCCCATGTGTCAAGAAAACATATTTTCAGATATTAAAAGTAATAAAAGTTATACCTAGTTATATTAAATCAGATTTCAAATTCAACAAGGACACATAATTGCAATAACTATTTATTATTATTCAATATTAAATGTAAGAGAACTTGAAGAACTTTGAAGGCAGCGGCATAGAAGGAATGCCATTTGAAGACTTCAGGCTAAGGAATTTTGATTAATTGAAAGATACAAATAACAGGCGATTCTAGAATGTAACGACATTCTGTATACCACGGCAATTATTATCGTTATGACAACAAGCTTTTTTACCTTGCCAATTTCACCCAAATGGATATTCCATTTGAGTAAAATTGGCAAAATAGAAAAGCTTCTTAGCTCCCTAAAAACCGAACAAAAGCTAATTCTACCAACGTCAGTATTCCCTCACACCTACAACCTGGAAATCTTTAAATCGAGGATGAATATGTACCTTCTAGGCTTGCGTGCTCCATCGTCGGCCAAGTCAACACTTTCCACCGGGTGAGACAGTGGCCTAACGCAAGCCTATCCAGTATAAAAAAACTGGAATATGCAAAGGATCATATCATTCGTTAATCTCTGGCACCCTTAGGTACCTCTATCGTACAAGCTGCTGCTTTACGTCAACGCTTAACCTTACATAGCACAACAGACGTTCTCTAAGTTATTGTGGTAGCTTTGAGCTTCTCTTTCTTTTCGGACCTTTTTTTTTGTTGATGCAGGGAATACATTTAGGTATGATACCTAGGAGCCCAGGTGGCCCCTAAGCCAATGTCGGACTCGTCATTTGGAAGTGCAATATCGACTAAACCCCTGCGGGTACAGGTGGCTATAATTGGAGGGACCCGAATCTACAAGCAATAGGATCCCTCCAGCAACTGGCTGGCCTCGGTGAAAAGGCCAGATTTATCCTCCTTGGAGACTGTCCGGCTGCCATTGAATAGTCTCTACTACGACGTCAGAACCATGCAATGGGGTCAAGTTGTCAACCTGACCCCTGGCCTCTGTAACCAATGTCCAAATCGGACCAGCCACTCATTCCAATCCGCGCCGCCCTCTGCTGATTCAGACTGACGGAGAAGTACCCCGAGTCAAGCTGCTCTTAGTCTCGCCTCTCCCACCAAGTCTGTCCGGTATAACTAGCCCTGCCCTGCATACCCTAAGGGATCACAAGCCACGCACAACCAACCACGACAAGGTGGCAGCACCTTCTAGGGAGTTCCTTTCGGACGTGAATTAATGCTGTGGAAACGAAGAGAAGACCAATACCGCTTCATCTGATTGCTATGATTTTTCGTCTGGCAGCTTGAGGTCGAAAGGGGTATCTACCGATCTCTCTCTCGGTTGAAAGACATGCACCCCGATATGAGAGAGATTATAATAACTAATTTAATTATTATTATAATGGTCAAACGAACCGACAGCTCTCTCTCGCTCGCGCGCGTTAACTAAAATGGCCTTGGCGTTGACGTGACCTTTTTCTCCTGGAGAATATCATTACCGGGATCGTTATTATAAGTTTTGCATTATCGCCATTCTCCAAAATTTTCAAAATTTGGACTACTTCTTAGCATGGAAAAGTTCTAAGCTGCTCCAAATACAGTAGTATCAAAAGCCGTTGAAGAGTTTGTAACTTTCTGAATTTCAAATCATCATCATCACAAAATTACCTACTACTGGTCAGGCAGGGAAGCATTGCCGACATAGGTGCATATTTTTATTAACATTTTACACTACGTTGATAAACAAAGACAACTTGTTGCATAAGTAGACATATATCTACTTGCGGCTATTTGTTTAAAGCTACTGAAATCTAAAATTATTTCTCGAGATCACTTAATTTCAATCACATACCTAATTGCAAATTACCGGAATGTAATGCTGAAATACTTCAGGAATACGTGAAAACTTATAAAAATACATATAGTATAGTTGTGGGCATTAAGAATGTGTAATTATTTAGTACTCAAATTACAAGTAATTTTACTATTCTCTTTATGATATTTTATTATGACGATAATCTTTGTGCCCATTAGGGGCCCCTTTTTAACTCCCAGCCCCGGGCCCCGCCAAAGCTTAATCCGGCGCTGATAGTGATTCACAGGGAGACAAATCGTAACGCCCCGCAAGTCGCTTCTCGATCTATAGCGTTTGAGCCCCGGCATGACCTGCGCTTGAAATCAATCCAAGAAGTCGAAATCTGATTTGAAATCAACCGAAACTTTCGATTTATCGGAACCGAAGCCGACACTCCGTATTATCCCTAGTACATAATAGTATATCTATAGTTATTAACCGAATAGCTATGTTTTTGTTGAAAATAAACTCTTTACATATTTTTTTACTCTAGGTTTTACGTCTGTCCCAGACGAGCAGTCGATCCTTATAATGACTACAGACGCCCATAAACATCCGCAGAGTCGTTATGCAGATACGTTTTTCCTCGTCCTCTCCTCCTCCCCTCTGGTTTTTAGTTCTAGATATTGCCGTGCTGCATTGCAGTTTAATGAAGCTGACACGACCGGGGAGGTGCCTCGCGCGCACGTTATTACAACTGATGGCTATGCTGTCGCGGTCTGTACGGATTGTAAGTCCATGGCCCAATGGGAGATAAAATGAAGAGTGTGAACGCATCTACATAATTATGTTATAAAAAAGTAATTAATAAAGTTAATTGTTTTCCTTTTAAGATTTTTTTAAATGAAACTTCTATACGCGCGCTTGATTTGGGAAGTAAGCTTGCGAGAGCGTTACAAAAATCACACATCGGACGAATGCAATGAAATTTGTGATTCAAACTCAAAATTCAAATTCGATTAAAGTGAAACTTTTTGTATTAAAAAATAAATATCATATGACATGTCATTGCAACTACGGTATAAAATCAATAATTAAGTTTTACTTCAGTTGTGTGGTCTAAAGCACACATTTTCTTTATACAATTGTTAAATACTTTGAAATAATAGGTAAATCATACTAGATGAAATATTTATTTACCTGGTTATAAATTACAAACGTGGAAAAAACACCAATAATGTGTAAAAGGTCGCACCCGATACCAATTACGAAGTTTTCATAGTATATAATCTATATATAAATATATAATTCTCGTGTCACTAAGTTTTAACTAACATTATCCACCATTCGTACTTCTCCGAAACAACTAAGTCGATTCTTATAAAATATTGGGTAGGTCATGAGTTAAATATAATTCAATGGATAGATCTGAGAATCGGCCAACATCCATTTTTCATACTGATATTTCCATGGGATCGAAACTTAAGTTGGTGAAACCGCGGGACAGCTAATAATACATAATATTGTAGGTATATTATATCTAGGTACGTTTTGGTAGTGATACGGTTTCAAATAATCAACTAGCAAATAGCCGGCACGAATAGATACGAGCTAATAAAAACTTTAATATACATCTATTTCTATTACATAAACAATACATTTAATAACCTACATCGTAATAAAAGTTAAACAAGTAAGGCCTGCGAGTTCCCTGACCCGTCGGCTAATATGATTAGTTCATCCGTTGCTCTTAATCCGGCATTTGTATTGAATAAAAATCACGCCATTATAACTCAATGTTCCATTTTCAAATATAGTAATGTTTTCTTTTTAAATAAGTGGCCGATGTTCACTTGAATTAGAAAAAAGTATTAAACAAGTATAACATTCACGTTTAGATGGTAATGATAATTTACTTTTACGTATCACAGATGCAAAATAAATTTTAAATATTATACAGTTAGTTGAGAAATGTGAATTTTAAATGAATAATTCTCAAATGCAATTTACTCACCTTACTGCTACGTCCACTCGGCAGCGCTAGTGCCGGCACTATGGTAAAAGTTAAAACTCGTTGAACGAAGTAACCACAAACAATAATTTTGCCGCCTAATTTACATTGGAAGTTATCAAACAAGTTTTTATTGCCGGTGTGGATCCCAAATAAAGAAATTGTACGGTATAACTTATCAAAATTTATTGTAAGCCAGTGCATATTATTGTTTTAAACTCATGCCACCTTCGTAAACTAGATTTCAAGACGCCCATAGACATCTGCATAGAGGTTGTACAGACGCGTTGACCTACTTCCTCCCCCATCCACGGGCCACCGGCTACTTATATACCGCACGAAACGCGACAGGACAACTGTCACTTTCCGCCGGTATCGTAAGCGACAGTTACCTCGGTTGTGCCCGCCCTAATTCGGCTGCATGCATGCATGCAGCGTGGCACTACCTTTTACTAAAATTAATTGTATTTCAAATTAAGAGAGCGTCCCCACACAATATCCTAGAATTGACATTCTTACACACCTTGTACTTGTCAATAATCAGTTTCTATAAGGAAAACCTGTGAAGATTTTCCTCTCCTCTTAATCGTCCTCTTAAAAGTCAAACCACACTTTTTCAATCGCTACAACGTAAGCCAGTTAGACAAATACTATTTATAGCATGGACATTGCAAACAAACAGACATGTTTGAACAATATAACCACATTGCGTAATAGTCAATAGATAAATAATAATAATAATACATTGTACTTAATAACATTATCATCATCAGCCAAAAAGGCTAAGGATCCTCTCAACGCTGAACATAGGTCAGGCTCGTAAAATTTAAACTTTGTAACTTGTATGAGGAGAGTGATGAATGTGGAGAAAGCAAGGCAAGCGTGTAAGTATTGTGATTGTGTGGCACTCTGTTCGATTTGCCGACCCCGGAACTAGGATGAAGACATGTTGGTGTTGTTGTTGTACGCTGCATTGCAGCCGAATCTGGCCGGTACGGGAGCAAGCGGCTCTACTGTCACGACAATTACGTGTAAGTGCAAGTTTCTGCCAAAGCTTGCACTTTTCCAATATTAATATTATTAATAGAGTAACTTGACTGCCTCGTGGTCTAGTGGTAAGCGTGTTCAACCACAGACAGAGGTCCCAGGTTCGAACCCCGGGTCGGACCGAAAATTGTTATTGGGATTTTTCAATTTCTAATAACAGTCCAGAGTAAGGAAGTTGGCGGTGTTACACCCCCGTGCCTCGGAGAGCACGTTGAGCCGTAGGTCCTGCGCCTGATTTCTCACCGGTCGTGTCGGATTGCCGTCCCATCGGAATATGAGAATGAGGGAATAGAGAGTGCACTTGTGTTTGCGCGCACACTTGTGCACTATAATATGTCCTGCGCAGATGGCACGTCTATATAGACGGCCGCTGTAGCCGAAATCGGCTGGGACGATATTATTATTAGAGTTACTAGTCCTACCCGCAATGACCTACGGGACCGAAACGTGGACACTCAGCGTGGGACTGCTCCACAAATATAGGGTCACTCAGTGTGCAATGGAACACGCTCAGGGTTTCTCTGGCTGATAGAATTCGCAATGAATTCGTAATTCGCCAGGGACCTAAAGTCAACGACATCGCGCGCAGAATCAGCACGCTGAAGTAAAAGTAGGCCGGCCATGTCTCCAGACTACCAACGGCCGATAGAGCAGACCCGTGACTGAGCGGAGACCGCTAGGCAAGCGTAGTGTAGGACGCCCTTCAGCACGATGCATGATGCAACGACTTAAGAGAGGTGGCGGCATGCGGATTGATTGATGCCCAAGATCGGAAGGTTTTTTGCTCTATGAATAATATATGGTAATTATAACCGATCTGTTCTCCGCAGTTGGTACGGTAGTGGGTAAGCCTATGCCAGACAGGTTACAGCAGACATGCTATCAGATCCAGTCTTTTCTTACACTAGATAGAGAAATTTTACAGCAATGCCACGCCATGGCAGACTTAATGATGGATGTACCTATACTTAGGCATTACAGCCTCGTGTTTAAGCCTGGTCAAGTTATCCTCCAGAGCGATCTGTTTCTAACTTTCTCTTCACAATTTTTGACACCCATATTCCTGAGGTAACATAATGCAATCCAGCCATCGAATCTTTGGCCTTCCCTTATGACCATCAGGATGCGTTTCCAGTAAACACATGGGCGCTTTGGGCTCGTCCGTGCTTCCGAGATTTCCGCCCATTCCAGACGCCTCATTTTAATATTCGTGATAATGTTGAACTCATCGCACGTAGATACAGCTCGTGATTCGCGTCTGTCATCGCTCGTTCTGTATCACATCTCATCATTCTACTCTTAACCACCAATACATTTAGTGGAACACCATGAAGATCATACTCCACGTTACGTTCTAATGGGATCAAGTTTCAAGACATTCACGCCAACTGGTGGCTGTAATATGAACTTTTAACTTGCATATTTTTGATTCTTTTGTTTGTAAAAACTAAAATTTTCAATATTAAATATCAATATGACATTGTTTATTTTGTAAGTAATTAATGCCCAAAAATGAACATAACTAAGCACGTTCAGATAAAATGCTGCCTCTGTTTCTATTGCATGATCACTATATGGGGCTGGCAGATCTATTATATTATTCTTATCCACATATTCATAAGTAACTTATGTAAATGTACATTAATTGTTGTCTATAACCCGTAACACTTGCTGTTACGGTACTTCATACGGGACTACGTTAACTTTACATCAACTATGTGGTCTGTTCAAAACAATTAAATACACAATGTTTAAATGTGGCCATTTAACAATTTTTTCTCAATAAATTGTCTTTATTTTAATAGAAATGTGGCGGTGGTGTCCACATTTGCGTACGTGAAGCAAAGCGTGCTTATATGCAAATAGAATTCTAACTGTAGTCATTTTTCTTCATTTATCGAGTTATAACGATTCAATTTGCCTTAACACCAACGCTTTATTGGGTCGGTACCAACACTCATCTCAGGCATACGCAATAATGCAATAGACTTTGAAAGAACCATGCGTTCTTCCAAAGTCTATTGCAATGATGCAGGGAACGCCCATAGAAAAACGCGCTTAAAAAGTTATCACACAATATAGAACGGCACTGCTACGCCCATGAGCGCCGACAGTGGGGTCCAAGGGGGTGCAATTGCACCCCCTGTCGGAAAAGACAGTATTAAAAGAAAGTAGCCATTGAAAAACTATACCTGTCATTGTCAGATAGATTGTAGAAAAAGTACCTACTCAATACTCGCTACTCTGTTAACTACATGCATATTATGTTTAGTTCTATATTTTATACTAGCTGCTGCCTGCGACTTCGTTCGTGTAGCGAAGTAATATTATAATCAAAGTGATTTGATTGGTTTAGTGAAACATTAACAATGTTTGCTTGCAATGTGCCGAAATTTCATTTCCCCGTAGGAATGAGCGATTTTACCGCAGTAAAAAGTGTTTTTTATGTTGACCAGGCTTAGTATCTATACACCACAAAAAGTTTCATTCGAATCCATCTAGTAGTTTCGGAGATTAGCCGGGACAAACAGACAAACGGACAAAGAGAAAAACAAAAAAATTAAAAAACATTGAAAGTGTTCTAATACTATTTTTTCGTTCACACGGATTTTACTTACGAACTTACGAAAGACGCATTTGACAAAAATTTCAGCTTAATCCCTTCACGCGTTTTAGAGAAAAAGGTCTTGAAAAACATGCATTACGTTTGGATTGTTCTTCCCATTCATACGGAACCCTCGGTGTGCGAGTCGGACTCGCACTTGGCCGGTTTTTTTTATTAAAAAAACGGACAATCATGCTACGAAAAGTATATTTTCTTGTTATGCCGTGGAACCATAAAATTATTTAACAAATCAACAGTCCAAATAACCGTAAAATTATTTAACAAACAAACAAAACAGTCCAATTGAAACCAGTTGAGAAACAAAACACAATAATAAAACCTTTAGCACCTATATTTTAGGGTAGGTATGTTGCTTTAGTTTTATCTCCTTGATTTTATTTTATTTCAAAGTGCCTTCTAAAGGACAAATAAGATATTAAGTAATAACAGACGTGTCTTTTTATTCACATTTTGTCATTTTGTAACAATATCTTTCAATTAAATGTAAATAATTTTAAAGGTAGCGAGCTATCTCCGCTTATCTGAATGTCTTGTAAAGGAGTAGGTGCGATAAAAAGACAGTTGATATTCAAATATTTGGTAATAATAATGAGATTTTCGAGAACATTTGCTGAGAATATAGGGATATTCTCAGCAAAAGTTACCCCTTATTGTGATGAATAATAGGGATAATGAATAGGGAATTCATCAAATTTTACGGTAAGTACTGAATACTTTATTAAATATAATAAAATATAATTCGTAAAAAAAATATATCTGAGTATAGTATTAGTATAGAGCTGTACTCTGGTATTAGTTTTATTCCGAACCAGCGGCTCCCCGCTACCTTCACCAAATCGTCAATCCGCGGTTGGAAGCTGTTCAACACTCCGTCTCCCGGCCGCCAGGGGCGCCACTTGAGAACCTGTCAGTCATTGCCTGTCATTGTCAAACTACCGAAAGCAGAAGCAGAACTGTTAGAGGTAAATTATGATGTTTCAATCATTTACAACGCGCTTTATAAGAATACGAAATAACGATCTAAGTTGGAGTTACCGAATCAACGAACAATACGGTGCGCTCGACACGCCACACTATCGCACCGCCGCGCACCACCGATACATATACCTACACCACATAATATATTACATACCGTACACACATACATATATATTACACCGTCACAACATCAACGTGCCACCATTTTTCAAACCAACAAAAAACCACGCAGGTTTGTCTGGAATGCTATTCTTATATATTAATAATTTTCAACTTAAATTAAGACATATCAACATACAGGTATACAAAATAGTTTAAAAAACTCTCCGTCAAGTCTGCCCTCTATAAATATCTCCTATCTCATCTCAGGAGTGTTATTTCGGTTTACTGGTGTTTGGGGAGTCAATTGTTGAAGAAGGTAGTGCTTGAGTTGAGTTGACGTTGTTTCAGTTTAGGTTTAATACATACCTAAATTCTGCCAGATGCATCATGCACTAGGTACTTAATTGTTGTTTTTGTTGAAGTTGATATTGATGTGAATGCCATGGTGATGGTTATAGTTGGTATAGAGATTATCTTGAATCCTATGATGTTGGTGATGGAGATCGTTGTTAGTACTATGGTGATGGTAATGGATTGGTATTAAGATGAAAGTAAATGCCACAATTATGGTGTTGATTGATATTGACTGGGTACCGCACGGTGGGGTGGTCCGGCCACGCAGGCGAATTTAGTGCGCAATGCACCACGTTAGATGGGAAATCCATCGAAACCAGCGCACCGTCAATGATATTTAGAATGTGGGGCGGATCACCGTCGAATATCATTCGGGCATTACCAAGGTTGCAGTGCTACCAAGGTTACACTACCATATTCGATCGTTTGTTATTGTTATAACACAGTACGTGCCACTGTAAGAGTGGGTTCCAAAAATCACTACACATACTACTCAGAACTTTTACAAATTCATACTGCGGCTAGTTTGACATGGGATTAGAAATAACAGTAAATCATGGAACGCAGCCTTTAAGCGTCTGTCACACCGACAAGTGAATGAATTTAGTTTTCCAAGTGAAATAGATATGACGTTTATGAACAGACGTAAGTATGAACTATAGGGACCGTGCACGAAACATAGAGGCAGCACTATCGCCGAATGTAACGTGCCCTAGTGATAATTTTAGGAATTAAGTACTAGCAAAACACAATGACAATGACATGTTGACATATTATGTCAAATGTATTACGAAGTACCATTAAATAGTTTTTTTAATTTGCTAACACAAGGTTCACATTTCAGCCACTAAGCGTGGCAGTCGAGAAGCTTGTTTCCTGTATAAACTGAAAAATTACTCCATTCTGTTTACATAATTAAAGAATTTTTCTCGATTAACTAAATATTTTTTACGAATCTTAAATAATATTTACGTAATAAAATAAAATAACAATTTGTTCAAGGTGCCAACAAAGAACCAAGAGTTATAAAATATGCACTAAAAAAAAGAAACATTTATCAATATTATGTTTTAAATTATGCATATAGCGCTTTGATTTTATAAATCAAAAACCAAGTCAAAAACGATGTTATT
>LUGF01004394.1:1232240-1243984 GCA_001625245.1 Calycopis cecrops | reverse complement strand
ACGCAATGGATGACGCCAAAATCGAGGAGTATTTAGAGAAACAAGGTATTAAATCAATGCAGGACCATGGACCCCGAAAACCTATAGTGCCAAAACGTAAAAAGGTGTCTCAAAAACGAAGACAATTCAAGAAACCTAGGGATAATGAGCATTTGGCAGATGTACTTGAAACATATGAAGATAATACATTGACACAGAAAGGAGTTGCTATAAAATAAAGTATTATAAGGATGATTTTCTTTTAATTAACATAAAGCATGAAAAGGTGATACTTAGATAAAATATTCAAGAAAAAAAATTGACGAAATTTTAAAGCTTCTATGCCACCAGATTTTACAGAGTGTACCGTTGATTAGTACCTTCACGTTAGTACGGCTGGTCTATATAAATTATATATATTTACATTGCATATCAAATTTAGAAATAAATCATTTTTACTTAATAATTTTACAATTCTCTATTTTACTTAAAATAGAGAATTGTAATGTTTCGTCTATTATATATAATAGCTCTATAACCGCATATACCTGTGCTGTCCTTTGCTGTGACCGGTGGATGGAAATTACAAAACTGGGTGGGATTAACAATCTCTTCACCCGCAAATGGCTATGTTTTATTTCTTAAGAACATGTAATTCTATATATCTCTTTATTTGCTCTGTGGGGCTAGCCTTATAATTCACAATGACAGAATATACGTATACAAACAGAAGAGCAACAGTTGGAGTTTTTTAATGACTATCGTTACCCATTAACATCCACTTTAATGCATAGCAGATGCATTGCCCTCCTTCCTCCCTCCGGCTATTGAAAACTCACAGCGCTGACCGCACGTAACGAATCAACAGCACTTTACGCCGATGTCTTGTGAACAAGAGGTAGCTTCCTAGTCGTACCTACCGACCGAATTTAGCTGCAATGCAATGATGATGTCACTATCTCTTACAAAAAGTAATAAATAAAATCAGGATTAGCTTTGCACCATTGTTTAACCTATGTAAAATCTGTCTCAGGGGAGCCATTCATTTAGATTAAGGGATATAAAGTGACTTTTAAGCTATTACAAAGTTCATTTATATCTATGCCATATATGTGGGGCTATTTGAAAAAAAATAAAAACAAGATTGCTTCATTAATTTCTTTGTAAATCAGAAGATGATCATGGACTAATAGGCATAATAGTGAAAAAATATTAAAATATTACGACCTAGGAATCTTCAAGAAAAGAGCTTATTCTTTCCTCAAAGGTCGGCAACGCATCTGTTAGACCTCCGGTGTTACGGATGTCTGTGGGCGTTGGTGTTCACTTTACACTTAGATCATTTAGTAAACTTTACATCAGGTGACCTAACTGCTTGTTTGCCTCCTATGCTATAAAAAAAAAGTAAATCATCTCAAAAAAAAAAATTAACGTCAGCAGTCAATAGTCAAATGTCAATGAATGTCAAAGTCAGTCTGCTTCGGCTTGGTTTATTTACAAAACAATATAAATAAAATAAAGAAAATAAGGCCATAAGAAACATCGCTGTATTATCATGATGGCACAACCGCAATTATCTGTTTCATGGGAAGACCATGTAAAGAACATAAGCCATGGTTTGAGTGCACTACAACAAGTATGTTAAACATACTGTATCATTAGCTTATTAATACATAAATGAAATGTCGAGACGATACAGGATCCTGTACGATAGGCACAATTACAATTTACGAGCCACAATATGGTTCAAAGTTACAATCCATTCATCATCCATCCATTGGGTGTTAACTGATAATGATGACTGGTGTTCACCACTTAACCATTGGTCGTGGTTTGTTAGTACGGAAACGCTTACAAGACTACTTATTTTTGGTTACTTGTTCTAGTGGATATGTATGTAATGTAAGTTATAAAATCAATTTTTTTTTTCAGAGTAATGAATTTGTTGATATGACCCTGGCCGCGGATGGGTATTTTGTTAAAGTGCACCAGTTGGTAATGGCCATCAGTAGTCCATATATCAAAAACCTTATATCCTCGGCACCATGCCCTCATCCGGTTATATTTTTAAATGTAAGTTTAAAACAATGAACCAAATCACTTCTGTATGATTGTACTTACTTTTTTATTTATTTTCTAGCTGATCGAACAACACCTTGTTGTGGTAATAAAAATATCAATATGGTGTATTCGGGTAATTCCGAAAATCGGGATATTCCGAATATTGCTATTTTCTCCCGAACGAAGCAAAACTTTTTGCTCTGGCAGCATTCATCTAGTCGCCATTTTAATCCTTTCGCCCCTTTCATCATCTCAAGACACTACGTAGGAGTACACACGAGCGACATGAAATTTTCGTCAACAACTGTTTTTTCGCGCGTTTTTGGATTTTCGGCATACAAAAAAGCATGATGTACCTTCTGCCTAAACTTAATAAAGTTCATTTTTGGACATCATTCGGAATTAACCGAATATATTCGGAATTACCCTTGTATAAAAAAAAAAGTCTTATTTTGAAAACCCTATATCTTCAAACTTAGAGAGTACTAATAAAGGTCTTGGTAACAATTTTTTAGGTAATTTAAGTAAGCAAAGGAAGTGACCTTCGATGGCAGCATAAAATGCACGAGTTCTATGTAGTATATGCAAATATAAAAGTCCTGCCAACTCGTCTAAAATCCATTCGGAATCACCCGAATAAACCTTAATTAAAATAAAACATAGTCATAATTAAAATGAAACATATTTTCTAAGATGGACAAAGTTCCATGTGTGGGGATGGAGGAAGGGTAGCAATGCATCTGTATAACTTTTCGGATGTCTATGGGTGTTGACAATAGTGAAAATAGGTCTTATTGCTTTTGTCCCATTATACTCCATACTAAAAAAATGCACATAAATAATGATATTATAAGACAGACTGTGTTACTTAAAACTAGCACTTGTTGATACCCTCATACATCTCTAACGTATCAGGGTAAGTAGGCTACGAATTCAAAATCAAAATAAGTGGTACCGACAGTCAACAACATCAGACTTTACTTGTCCTTGACGTTAAGATAAACCGAACCAGCAACTAATTAGTTGATTGAAGTCAAACAGCAAAACTTATGCTATAGAAAAAAAAATCACTAGTTATGGTATATTTTACCAATCCTTGATTATTCTTAAAACTGTCATTATTCACCTTTCAGAAAATGTCATATGCAACGTTATCATCAATATTAGAATACATATATACAGGGGAAGTGCTGATATCATTAGAAAATCTGAGTGATCTATTAGAAGCAGCAAAGGAACTACACATAAAAGGCTTAGAAGATATGGTAGGCTTCTTTTTTTAAATTATTTAACAGTGATAGTAAATTAAATAGCTATACTGCACTAAAAATGTAAAAACGCACATGCAGTAGGCAGTAGTTTTTCTACACACACAGGACACAGTATGTTTCGCTTACACCCTTACCAAAGTGTCCAAACCAAAGTATATATTATATAAACAAATGATATAGATCTCATAGTCTGTTCAAAGGCCTACTGGCCAAAAATGTCTCTTTTTTATTGTTGAAGATTCACAGTTGGAAATCAAACACTACAAATAAAATAACGAAAGTACATGCAAAGTCTGTGTTTCTAAAAAGCTTTTAACTACAATTTATAAAGTATATTGTATTAGTTACTCCAATGTAAGAGTAGGTATATGTCGCACCATCCAGGAAGCATTCCGTTGTAACCTCAAGTTCACAAATCTTTGTCAATTGATGGCTGTTCTATCGTGTTACATGAGGTTTCTGGAGCCTCTAGAGCCGATTGGGATTAAGATTTGGTCTTTGGTTTTCCAGATGTTCTTGAGCGTCGATATACGCCATTTTGGCGATATCGACTCTCAAGATCATCTGCTTATTTGTCACTTGCTTTAAAAATGTGCAATGATGAAATACAGGACATAACAAGATTATTATCAGATAAAACACCGAAAGGACATAGCAAATTTTCAATTCGAGCAGAAACATCCATAGACCAAATACAGTACCAAGCCATACCAAGTCAGGACAATCAACAGAGCGAAGACTTGACAGAAATAGAAAATAACATGGACACGTGAGTATTGTCTTTTCTTAAATATAAAAGTTAAATATATAGAGAGTTAATTTTAAAACACCAGCGAGCTCTTAGAAAGAGATAAATAAAATTACAAACAACATTTGTTCTGGACGGCTGGTAGACAACTCGCGTTCCCGGGCCATACGCGTCGCGGGTTTGCTGACCTTATCTTACGTAATTATGCCATGCACTTACTTATAACGATCGCGCGAAAAATGTGTTGTTCGAAATTAAAGTAAATTTTTGGGTGAAGAAAATATAGCAAGTTATGAAAAGCCGTAGAACAAATGTTGTTGTAAAAAATGCTATATCTAGAAGCTATCTATCTCTATCTGAGAAGATTACCCTGTATAATTTGGTCCGACAATGAACTTACAGTTTACTATATGATGTGATGTAACTTGTGATCTGTGAATCTACTTAAAGGCATGGAGTATGAAAAGATTAATAACTATGACGAGTAAAATCGTGTGAAACAGTTATTGAGCGTAACACTTACGTCACTCACGTCTCGGCGCACCTTCAGAATCTTGTCCGTTCTTAAGGAGTTAACTCCAGCGTGTCAGAGATGACACAGACAGCTTTTGTGTTACACTATCTTTTTCAGAGATTTGACCGTAGCATAGAAAAGAAAACGGTAACTAAAATTTAAAAAAAATCATCTCGTGTTGTTCAGTTCTAACCCTGGATTATTGCGCAGTGGAAGGAACGATATACTCAGGGCTCAAATCAGAATGAACTTTGTCTGCGATTACGCAGAGCTAAATTAAACTTAATTGGTGCAATTACCTTGTGTCTCCGGGGTCCGGCTTAATATATATCACATTAACCTCTAAAACCTATGGCCATAAATTTCAAGCATGTAATGAGATATACTTAGCCTTCCGTGAAGCTGCAATCCGCCCGAAATATGAATCTTCTTAGGCAAGCCTCTCAACCGGGGGTGTCAAAGTCTTTTATATTCAACTTATACACAACACAAATCAATCACAAGTTCATTTAGTTAGTCAATTAATTTACACTCCCGATAATATCAAAGGGGGAACCAACACTTAACTTAAATTAGCAATCATAAACTCAAGTCTTAAATTAAGTACGCGACCGGTCTCAGCGGCATCAAACAAGGCGTAAAAAACAATAAACTACGCGCCGATCTCTCAAGAGATGTAACAACGATAGCCGCTCTTAAAACTCAAGCGTCGCAAAGCGCGGCAGCGACCGACGCGACCTCACGCGGACCACACCGGTATTACAATAATTGATTACATTAATTGATACTAGATGGCAGCCATATGGTTCAGAACACGTGTTATTCCCTAAAGATTTAATAATTGTAAACTTTTTTATAATCTTATTAGTGAGTTAACCATTTCGTATTGTTTTATTTGACTTTCGTTGTTTTAGAAGCGCACCTAGCACGCACATAGACGATATCGACTTGGACGACGACGCAGATCCTCTCCCAATAGCAACTGAACACAATGAATCAAGTAAGTTTTAGTATATAGCCATACAGGTTGTTATAGGTAGACAATTAAGCTGTCCTTTCGTATATACCGGCTCCCATTTACGTGATGTTGAATAAGATTGCTATGCATATGACTCTCCATGTCTCTACGATAACGGACACAACGGCGCGGTCTCTTGAGAAAAAACTTTAGTGATGTTGTCAACAACATTGCTGGTTCTATCTATTCTTCCTTAAAATCTAATGTGGAATCTATTTTTTATGGTATATATGCGGATCTCAATGGGCAGTAATGGTAGTCATGAAAATAGCTCCGACTACCTCCATAAACTATACGTAGGTAAGGTACGTAGGTAAGGTAGGATATTACAAAGTATAGATTTTATGATAGATACCACACCTTGGGAATAGTAACCTCCTCCCAGGCTACTTCTATACAAAAATAAATGTAAATTATATTTTTTAATGTATATAAATGAAGAATGTATAATGAAGAAATTAATGAAGCCCGCTGAGTTTGTTTCGCCAGTTCTTCTCAGGACAGGGCTAGGGTTGAACCGGTGGTAGATGGAAATTTTTGACGTTCAAAAAGGAATTTTTTAAATTCTATTTTGAATAAAAATATTTTGCTTTGATTTGATATAAAAAAATTGTACATTTTATATTTCCAGATCTGAACACGCTACAGTACACGGTGTCGAACCAGGGCTCGCTGCAGATGATACTGAATAGGTTCATATACTACCTCAAGTACACGAACAAAGACCGCTCGCGCCAGTGGCGCTGCGTCGACTACGTCAACTCCGTCAAGTGCCCCGCCTACGTCATCACCAAAGACGATATTGTCATACAGAGGTAGGTCTAGTACGATATTGTTATACAGAGGTAGGTGTAAGTGCGATATTGTTATACAGAGGTCGACTTAGATGCGATATTGTTGTACAGAGATAGGTCTAATCACGAAATTGTTATACAGAGATAGGTCTAGTCACGATACTGTTATACAGAGGTAGGTCCACGTACTCTATTGATCTACAGAGGTAGGTCTAGGTACTATATTGATCTACAGAGGTAGGTCTAGGTACTATATTGTTATACAGAGGTTGGTCCAGGTACGATATTGTTCTACAGAGGTAGATCTAGGTACGATATTGTTATACGATGGTAGATCTATGTATGATAATATTATATACGTAGGTGATTTCTCTGGCTTCGAAAAATTTCGGCTACTGCGTTCATCTCTTTAGACACTCACTAGATCATTATGTAAGTCCGTTAAGCTCCTCCTTTGTAATTACTTAGGACGATATTGTGATACAGAGGTAGGTTTAGCCTAAATTCGGCTGTATTGCCCTCATCTCTATAGACCTTAGTCAACTGTGCAGGACATACAGGGTTAAGTTTTGGTCACCGGCCAAATTTTAAAATAAGGTAGTAAACATCAATCCTAGGATGTGTTTTAAATTTTATCGCCTAATTGTAATATTTTGTTATATGACCGCAGGTGACCAAAAAATAACCCTATACATCACGTGGTATGTAGCACTCTGTTCCTTCTGCTATCCTAATGGGGCAGGCGTGAAGATGCGTTGTTGTGGTAATGCAACGCTTAGACCCGTATAATGGGACAGAGCGTCACACATGTACTGTAAGTGATACTCATACAAACGGAGCAATAGAAAGAAAGAAAGAAAGAAAAACGTTTATTTGATTACACATATACAAGAGACAGACATTACCCAATATAAATTACAAAATGTATATTACACACAAAAAAAGTGTGTAATATACATTTTGTAATAGACACAACCGTAACCGCAACCGTAACCGTATCACCTCGAGGCGTTCAGTATTTGTATGAAACTCCATACGCACACTAATGGGAAACGTAACGTATCGCCTCGCCTCGAAAAGCGGAGGCGTTAAGTTTACGTTCCCGTGTTGATGAGTGCGGTGACCATGATCACGACCTTTAGTATCACATTCTAAACAGCAGAACAAAACCTTTGTTGCAGAATCTCGGCGCACTTACATTCGTTCCACGACAAGAGAATACTGAAGAAGTTGAAGTCGGGCAGTATCTACACGGCTTTACACGAAGCCGAGAAAATCGGCGAGAAGATGAAGGCCAAAAACGAAAAGGACGTAAATTAATGATCTTGTGACTGATGCGGACAGATGAACCGACGACTTGGTTAAGGTGGCACCCCTGGGCCCGGCCGCTGTGTGCGTGTGGCTCGTAACCATGGGGGGGGGTCTATGTCCAGCAGTGGACGTGCTCCGGCTGATGATGATGATGTTGGATGAAATCTGCAGTTTTGGTGAAAGAGATCTGATTGCAATGGGTACGCTTAGATGGTGGCGATGATGTGGAGATTATTTATATGTGTTGGAAAGATAAATAAATATTAATTTTAGCTATATTTTTGTGTTTTATTACATCTTATAGAATTTGATTTGCGAGCGTCAACATAAGGAGCATAATAGCATAAGCCTTCCATAGTCTTATATTTTAGTAGCGTTAACTTACAAGTGCTGGCATTATTGTGCTTGGAATTAATTTCAACTTTGAGACAATACTTTTTTGCTCAGGAACGTGTGGAAGCGTATGAACGACGAGCTGTGCTGTACACAGCGTCATCAAACATCGTCTATAATAATAATATAACTGCGATATACAAGAAATCAGCCTTGACAGCTCGGCTGTAAAAAACTGTCACAGACGCAACCGTAGCGTATGGAATATGGACCAATTAAGAAACGTCAACAACCGACGTTTGAACTCTTGATTAATATCGACATCGACCTTATAAGAAATAGGGCTGTGCTCAAATGCGTTATTCACTAAAATGTTTATTTTTTCGATTTATCTGATGGTGTGTGGGCGTAAGGACTGCAAATCCACTTCAAAACCCTTCAGGAACCACAAACCACACTAAGGTAATTGACCCATATTTACCAGCTACAGGTCTAAGCAGCTATACCCGACTGACTATTCCTATAAAAGACGATTTTGCCACACTATTGCGATAGTGTCAGGTCGGCAGTCTGACCCTATAACCCGAGAGAAAGAGATAAAGGTACATCTTACTAATGAACCGGTCATTAAGTATAATAGTACCATATAAATAAGTTACACCGATGTACCTGCGCAGAAAACATTTTTTTGAAAGGCGCGAAGATATTTCAGCCAATCACCAGGCAATATGTTGGCACGGGAAATTCTTCATTCGCCATTGGTCAAACGAGAAATGGCTATATTGGCATTCGTCAGTTATTTAGCCGAACCTCAGCTGTTATAGGTTGTCGTTCATACACACGTCAAAAATCATGCAGCACAGATATCGCGAGCGAGATAGCGTAAGCTCTCGTCTTGTTATATTTTAAGCCTTATGAGTTGAAGAATAAGGTTTTTATTGAATTGGTGTTATAAATTGGATTAGATCGGCCTATGTTGCGTCAACGACGAAAGCCGATGTAACTTATTTTCCTGGTCGAATTATACCTCTCGCTCACGAGACACCGCCATATACCTCGTAAAGTGACAGTTATGCTGGCGCGTTTATGCGGTTTATACTTTTCTGGTAGCCCTTGTGAGGAGCGGTGGGTAGACGGGCACTACGTCTGCGACACAGTTATGGCCTGCGCAGATGAGGGATTTTTGTCCGCGGCGAAGAAAAAAGTACACTCCGCGGATAAAAAGTCCCCTGCGGATTTACTGCGTACCCAACGCACACGGTGAGCGGTCTTTTGTTGGCCGGAACGTATCTCACTCTCGAGTACACAACGCGGACTAAAGTCCTCCGTGTGCGCTGCTTCGCCTAGTCACTAGAGTTCTATTTCTTTCGGGGACTCCTGCATACTTTTGTCTGGTGCGCTCTCTGCATGTCCTCGGTTATTCGGGGGACTTTTTGTACGCGGTACTTTTAATTCCTCGTTTGCGTTACTCCATAGAGTGTAAGCGTTCTATTTTAGCAATGAGTTCTAGTTTAGATATAGCTTATAAACAAGAGAAACGAATATATAACCCTAACATGTGTATGCGCTATTTCCTTATTACCCAAGTACAGATCTTTCGCAAGTTGCGTTCAGAAAGATGAATAGTTGCACTAAAGTATCTTGGACTATAAATTTACCATTTTCTTATCTCAATAATTTATAAGTAAGCCACTGTACATCCACTAAAAGTAACTCTTTTACCATTAATTAATTACAATTTATTTGTCTATTGACCTCTAATCTGTCACAGGTTTGTTTTTGTTTTACTTCTCATGGCTACTTCCGGTGACATTGGTCAATCATGAATATATTTTTAAGTAAGCTTAGCTATTGCATACAAATTGCAAGTGAGATTGTAGTCATAGCATGTATTGTAACTAGGTACATTATATTACTTCGCTTCGGTATTATGTGAGCGAAGTGTTTTCCTCGCCATGCTGGCCTGATTTTGATGCAATGCAGACAGCCTTTACCTCTTAAAAATGTGTGCAGTCTCTTCGTTTCGACGACTTTACATTATATTTCATGTAAGTAATATTTTTTCACAATTTTTGAACTCATTTTTTTTATTTAGATATCCAAAGCTCAATTTTCCAACCTTAATTATTATAATTAATATAATTATTTTCTCATCGTCTTTCACAGAAATAACAATACACAATGTTAGTACAATTAAACTCACACACTACAAATCTAACTTCTAAACTTCATTTCGCTTCGATTTGAAAATGAGTTGTGTATTATATTTAGCCACAGAGTATGTACCACGAGTTACGAAAGCTAAGCAAGATGAGCACCAAGTCCCTAGCAATTATTAGTTTCTTTATTCTATAAAAAGAGATGTAGTCGTATTTAGGTTACCATAAACTATTCTTCTCCTGTCTATAAGTAAAGATACTAAATAAGCATAATAATAATAATATCGTCCTAGCCGGCCGGCCGGCTATATTTCGGCTACGGCGGCCGTCTCTATAGAGACGAGCCAGATGCGCAGGACATATTATAGTGCACAAGTGTGCGCGCAGACACAAGTGCACTCTCTATTCCCTCATTCTCATATTCCGATGGGACGGCAATCCGACACGACCGGTGAGAGATCAGGCGCAGGACCGACGGCTTAACGTGCTCTCCGAGGCACGGGGGTGTATCACCGCCAACTTCCTGACTCCGGACTGTTTTTAGAAATTGAAAAATCCCAATAACAATTTTTGGTCCGACCCGGGATTCGAACCCAGGACATCACGTCTGTGGTTGAACACGCTTACCACTAGACCACGAGGCAGTCAATAAGCATAAGCATAGTTAAATAAAATTACGTACCTACCGTAATTTTATGTACTCTCTAGTACAGCCATACTCAAAGTGTGTTCCGCGGAACCCCAGGGTTCCGCCAAGCCTTTAAGGAGAGTCGCGAGAAAATAGGAATAATGAGAAAAAATACTATCCACCAATGTCCTGATTCAGAGAAGCAATCGAAATCAAAGAATGCACATAACTTTTTTTATTATGGGTTCCGTCAAAAAATTCTCTTTTCAAATGTGTTCCGCCATCAAAAAAGTTTGAGAACCACTGCTCTAGTACATAAAATATGCTCGTACGCGAGTAGCACTTGAGCATTAAAAGTGACCTAAGGTTGTGTACTTGTGTAACGTAGTTTTTCCCAAGGTCTCTAGGTACCTACCACTCTAAGAAAGACCCCGTAAATTGAAAAATATGGTCGCAGTTTGAGTACGTAAGTAACGTAAGTAGTTGAGTGTATATAGTACCTACCCTGCGAGTAAGAGTCTTACCTAGTTGGGAAACACTATTGTTGTTGATAAGATTTGTAAAGATGACACTTACCTTAGTAAGTTTTGTTATTACTGCACTTAAAATTTCATTGCCATCTGAAGTAGGTAATGGTCATGCCAGACTAGACTGTAACTAGCATTTACTGAGTTTGAATCTTTATATTACTCATTGGAATATATTTTTACTCCCTGACACAAAATAAAATGACATGTAACAAAACTTCCGTGCTTTAAATGGAAGAAGGTAGGTATTTACCTATCTGTGGCTTTCGCTGTGGCTTCGTTTCTATTTATAGTTTTACGTACAGTTGATCGATCTGATATTGTAGCATAAAATTGTCTGCTTGATGTTGAATATTTGAGAAATTCATAACATCGTTAGTTGAGATTCTCGGTTCCCAAGT
>LUGF01004394.1:1193381-1204920 GCA_001625245.1 Calycopis cecrops | reverse complement strand
ATTAATTGATTTAAATATTTTTTTATTTCAGCATTGGAAAACAAGATTTTTATTCAATTGTCACTCAGCAAGAGCATCCAATTTTCAACAAACCATATTTTATTATACACCCATGCCATACAGAGTCACATTTGTCTTTATTTAAAAATACATCTAAAAATATAATTGTAACATTTTTAAGTTTAATTACACCTATTGTGAAAATGCATTTACCTCTGGAATATGGATTGTAAGTGAATGTTTTTATATTTTCACTGTTATTGAATATTTATTTATTGATAAGTAGTTAAGTAAAGATATAAAGAATTAAACTTTTAGTTTACGTGTCTTAAGACTTTATTTTATTATTTTATTGAATGATTTTTTTTCCAAGTCATAAACTGGTCTGGATGAGGCAGCAGTCCCAACAGACTAAATGTGAAAAATATGGAGATCCGGATTATCCTAATATACTAAAAAGTTTTCTTCAGTAAGTGTCATTTCAAAACTAACTGTTCAATATCTATCCAACTAAAGAGCATAGGAAGTTCTGCTTACTGCCTTTTTCAAATTATTAAATAACTCCTTGGCTGTCCCAAAAGACAAGTGTCATTCATCCAGTCATTTTAAAAACCAGCCTACAGTTTGTGCCTTATACGGTTCACATTCACCGGTAGATACGACTTAGGGCCACAGCACACACGATACTTTTAGACATGGCAATTTAGACGCTTTTTGGAAGCTGAATGCAGCGACTAGACGCGGCAGCACACACTTCAAAACGCCAGATGCGTCGATTTAGTCGCTAATGTATGTCAATTAATGTCTAATAGTCACGAGATCGCGATACTGTATAGAGGCAATCACACAACTGTCGTAAGACTACTGCGACCGGTCGCAGAGAGAAAAGTCGCCTATCGCCACGTCTAAAAGTCTCGTGTGTAATCGTACTATTGCCTGTAGTTTCACACGCATAAGTTTTAAAATATCAGACAAAAAGTTTGAACTATACCTAGGTACTTTACGAGACCTATTTTCATACCACACACACGAAGCATGTGATGATAATCAGTCAAGCCTTTCGAAAAACTAGTAGGAACACAAACAGTGGAACGAGATTTCTTCTCTCTCTCTCTCTTATCTTGGCTGTGTTCATGTTAGAGGAATTTATAAACACCAAAATATTATATCAATTACTATTTTAATTATATTCAGAATATAATTATGGCACGTAGCTACATAGAAATTATAATGTTTTATTAATAGTGCTGTGATGTTTAATTTTATAATCCTGATAATTGTGTACAGTAAACTGTTATTATTATTTTTTTAAACCTGGGGTTCATAAAGTATGCTCTGCACTTTTCTCTTATAAAGGATAGCAGGTAAGGTGTAAATAGCAATAAAACAATTGCAGACGCTAATGAGAACCATGGTCCGCTCTTAGAATGACTTTGAATAGATATACAGATGAACACATTACATGTTTTTTTAAATTTATATACATAGGTTCTTTAAGGTTTCATACCCAAAAGGTGTCTACATCTGGACCCTATTACTGAGCCTGCTGTGAACCACAGATTGCTGTCGGTCTGCCCGTCTGTCAGGTTGTAGCCCATGAACCATTTTATCTAGTTCAAATGGTGATGATTTCTGTTGCCGGTATTAAAAACATACATTGAAAAATTATAATTAGGTATACCTATCTACTTATCACTAAAAGAAAAAGTTTGTCAACGATTAAGCCGATTGTTTTGCAAAATACGTTGTGCAGCACTTCTGGATACTCCGACCCTCTTTTCAATTTCTCGTAATGAGATACTTGGGTCTTTTTCGACCGCCTGGAGCACTTTTTCCTCGTAGCGGGAAGGCCTTCCGTCTCTAAACACTTGATTAGGGAATCGACCTTCTGAGAGTGACCGATGCACATGAATAAATACACGAGAATTGGGATGACGCTCAGCGTTTGGGTATCTCTCACGATACATTCGAGCTGCAGCATTACCGTTAGACAAGCATTCTCCATAAATGAGATGCATATTGGCGTATTCCTGTGCGGTGTATGGACCAGGCATGATGACACACTACATTCAGTCTTCAGACAACACAATTCCTTAATTACGGTTTGAATTTTGAAACAAGTCAAGTGTTGTCAGAAACGGTGTAAATTAAATTAAGTCCAATAAACAGAAGTACAGTTGTAAGTACGTATAGATAGACTATAGTTTACATAGTTTGTCTGTTTTTGACGTAGACAGGGAAAACAATAGACGAAGGCTTAGCGTGGCCACATGAGATCACAATACACAAACTATATGGGTAATATGAGTGATGAGATAGCAGCACTGAGCACTGAATACTGATGACTGACGGCACTGACATTGTTGACACTTGACAGTGTTGACACTGATTGTTGACATTGTTGACATTGTGTTGAGTGTTGGCATTAACAGAAAAATTTCTTAAAGAAGACGGTCCATTTCAGGTGTACTCTTGTACAGATAACAATAAATAAAGAAAAATACATAGAATTCAAAAAAATACATTAAGTTCGTTGAACTCACGAAATAAAATGCATTAAACATCTAAAAATTCAAGTTTTACTTTTAAATGACAACCCTTGTCAAGATGACGCGTTTCAACACAAGTGTTATATTATTCTGTGATACTAAAAAAAAATATCCCATGAGGTTTCATTATCATTGTTTGATCACAATATTTTTAAAATTAAATACTTTATATAAATTTAAATTTAAAAATGCTGTAATTCGAGGCCGATTGATGGACTTGCAATGTCAATTGTTTGACAGATACGTCTAACGTCAGAGTTCTAAACAAGACGCCATTGTTATTAATGGCATAGTGTTGCTTAATGTGGAAAGATTATATTTATTGGGCGTCTGAAATAAAGACGTATCCATGATTTAAACTATGCAAATGTTGCTCAAATTGTATTTCCTTTATGCTATTAGCTGTACAAGTGTACACCCAGGGCTCATACAATTTTGGAACGTCTCCTTTAATTTTTTATTATTTTCTAGTAGCTTCAAAATTGTTCAATACGGGGTAAATACTTAAAAGTTTTTTATAATAAAAAGATATAATAAAAAGATATAATAAAAATATAGAATATTTAATTTATTGTCTAATAAATAAAACCATTTTTATGCATATTTCGTATTTTTACTACAGGCTCAATTAGGCTTCACTCCTATCCGAAACTTTTAGTTCTGATTTGATACTGATATTTTTTTATCTCGGATATCCGTTAGTTTCGGATGCGTTGCCCTCCTTCCTCCTCCAAGCTCTGGCTACTTACACACCGCGCGAAACGCGGCAGTGCTGCAGTCTTGTGTAACCGAGAGGTACCTCCCCGGTCGTGATACCATAAAAAAAACACAAGATGACGTCTTCATCCTACTTGTTGTTATCTTCTGAAAAATTATTAATTCGGTTAGATTATACAGAACGATGACAGTTTTTACAATGTAACAAGTAGTAAGTTCTTACAGAGTCAACGTAAGTGGTTACCTAAGTTATCCTTTGTAATTTTGTTTGACCTAACTGAAGAAGATGATGACTGCATAGATATTTAAAGAACAAGGGCTAAAAAATCGCTGATAGAATCCTTATGCGTCTTCATATGTTATTAATACAGTTATGAAACAAATATTTTTCAAAGTTTTTTTAGTCATAAGCATAGTAGTTGAGAAGGTTTTGAATTAGAAATATTTTTATTGGATACGCAACTGACTATTTATAATTTCAATAACATTTCTTTGTTTGGTTTGACATTTTTTTTAAATGATTCGTCCTTACGTACAGGCTAGGATCATGAGACCATACCGCCTCTTCTTCAGTCGGTTGGTTTGACCTAAGGTTTGAAATCACAACTTTTTAAGTAAGTACCAGCGAAGGGTTGCTAGAGCATTTTATTATAATTAAATAATAATAATAATAAATAATTATTATTTATAAACAAAATAACTTGATGAATTTGTGCTTAAATATTTAAAAGTTAAAATCAATAATTTGTAGTTTTTCGTATATTGGAAAGAACAGATAATACAAATTATAATACATATTAATATTAATAATTGGTAATGATAGAATATTGAATATTTGGGATTATAATTAAACTAAAATAAAGAAAAACAAATCATCATTTGAATGTACATAATTAAAAATATAATTAATTATTAATAGTAATTTATTTGATTAAAAATACTAATATTATGTTACAATTGAAAATAATAAACGCTTGAACTACATAATTAATCAACCCCTTTCTATCATAGATTTCTGGCAACCCTTGACAAATGAAAAAGACAAGTTTGAAGTATTTAAATATACCTAGTTTATATACCTAGTTTATATACCTATATATATACCTAGTTTGAACCAAAGAGCTTCTATGGAAGTATTTTGTAATTTTATTTACTATTATTTATATTTCGATCACTGATCTCCATACTGCTTTATTGACAGCTGTAGTTTACCAAACTTCAACAGTAATCTACACTAAGTAATTGGCAGTTCATAATTTTGAAATACCATAAGCGTACTTTTGTATGTGCGATTGCGTTCAAATCTGTTACTTTTTCCATATTCTACGAAAGTTATTACTTCCAGTTTTATATAAAATATGGGGTATACTTTTTTAATTTCTTCTCTGTGAAAGAATAGTATTAAATATGTCAGCTATCCGTTATACAGTAGGTACTTATAGAGATCAAAACAGTAATATCTTGAAGACCAAGCCTTACAGAATATCAGTTACTAAGAAAAGTTTAATCAGGAATAAAAACTCTATATTTTAATATTTTGTTTATGAGATATCGCTGAAAAATGTGGCCCGATAAAATTTATATGGGAGTTCGCCATTGTTCTTTCCTGAAAATAATTTAATATTACCTAATTTTTTTTTAAGTTACATCTTGCACCTAACTATTTGTTATTTATGTGCATTAAATCACCACCAGTTATGTTCCAGTTATGTACCAGTTATGGCACAGCATTAGGTAGAAGATAAGTTAATTTCCTTATTTTTGGGAGCATATTTTTTGGAAAATGATTGCTACAGATCCTAGATGATTTCTTTGGAATCCAATTAATTCGTCCTGTTGATAATTTTATCATTTGGAAACCTGAAACATACTTAATATACCTAATTACATGTTTTATAAATATGTAGGTATAATATTAATAAATTTACCCACATTTGGGTGATAACGTGATCTCTGACATTGGCAACACGAAGGCAAAATAAATTTTGAAAAATAGGTACCGTGTATTGAATTTTTTTACGTATTTCAATTACAGAATTTTAAATTCTGCTTTATAGCATAATAGCTGAAGCCAAACCTAAGGGCTAAACGTTGTTATAACAGAGTGTACTACACGAACGCCGTAAATTGGGAACTGGCAAAAATTCCATTCAATGCAATTCTGTTTAGATAACTAAAAAAAAACGATAATTGTTTTTCCGATAGTGGTACAACGCTATTTATGAATCACAAAAAAACTAGCAACATCGATCCTGTCAATAGGGTATTTGACAATTTTTTGATTTTTTTAAATTTCATACTTTATGACCTGTTAAACACGTTATATAAATATTTCCAGAAAATAAGCAGTATTAACAACAAAAAATAATGTTAAAATTTGAGTTATTACACTCGCGCCTAAAACAGTGCAAACTGTCATGGCGGCGCAATATGATTAGATTGACGTTGTCCAGACATCTTGGCAACACCGAAGATTGTACACATTTAAAATCGACCAATCAGCAGCTTCCTTAAAATTTAACTGTCGCGCAAATTTCAAATTCAAATGTTCTTTCATTCGCAATCCTTACTACCACTTGTAACTACTTTAATACATACTTTAAAAGGCGCTTGAGATTTCTTATTTCGCAAAACCCAGTATCTACCATAAAATTGATCCTACGAGCCGGAACAATAACAAGAATAACCAGCGGGAGCATCGGAGAATCGGAGAAATACGCAAGTTGGAGCAGGCGTATCTGAAAACGCGCAAATAGGTACGGCCAGCTATCCCATTTATTCCCATCCCACTTCCACTTCAACGGTTAATTCTAGAATTCCCTTAGTTTCAGTAATTACTAATCAAGCCGCCGTGCGTGTCCAAGTACTTCGCAGTATCCTCTTCGAAAACATCAAAATTGTAAGTACGCTATTTTACTTCATTCCACCAAAATGATTGAGCCAAATAGTAGAAATGCAAGTAAATAAAGTGTCAAACACTAGGCAATTCGGCTAGTGTTTACTTGCCGGTGACGTCATCTGAGTTTCAACCGATCACAAAACGTTTTTGTCGTTGACAAGTAATTGCTACATTATTTCGCAATTTTTAAAAAAGTATGCATTATTTTACATAAAATAGACATGTATATGGTTTATTATAACATTATCTAATAGGATGACAACAATTCTTAGCATATTTTTAAAAGTGTAGAACACCCTATTTAGTCTCTCAAACGTAGACAGAGGAAACTACTCTCAAATTTAAACACCGTAGACAGAGAAAAGAATCCTCTGTCTACGTAAAACACGAATAGTCCGCGACCCAACCTGTCCTGGCCGCGCAGGCTTAAACTGGACATTTTGAATATGAGAATACAAAATATTGCACAACTCCAGAATTGTTGTAAAAAATGTTTGAAAATTGATGCATAAGGTCATACAGAAAATGCGTGTATCTTGGATAATAATGTATATTTTAGAAATCCCAAGTTATAGAAAAACTGCACATTAACCAAAAAACACCCTTCAATTTTCGTTAGTGATCCATTATTTTGCAAAAAAAAAATAGAAAAAACAACTTCTGGATTGGCTGGCTTGACTACACGGAACTTGATGACTGCGAGTCCATGGTGGTGACCTGGACTTGTGACATAGTTCAGACATCGAAACATAGAGGCAGCACTTTCGCCGCCCTTGTGTTCCTTTTTGGGAATCAAGTGCTAGCAAAACACGAAGCTAAAGACAATGACTATGACAAGTTGAGATATGTCATATCAAACTAAAATTTACATTCGGTTCAAATTTCAGCCACGAGTTAGCGTGGAAGTCTAGAAGCTTACTCCCTATTTTTATTATTTTTATTAGTTTTTTTTATTGTATAGAGGGGCAAACGAGCAATCGGAGCCATTTTAATCTCTACCGACGTCCATAGACATTTGCATAGAGACTAGACAGATGCCCTGCCCTTTCTCCTCCCACCTCCATGGATCACCGGCTACTTACACACCGTACGAAATGCGATAGCACATGTGTTGTCGCGGTGGCGTCACTATCTGTCTCATTCGCACTTTGCCTCACTATAAATAACGTCAGTCTTGGTCGCAATCAAACTTGTATACATTAAACAACTTAATACCAACATTTTAAATAATTATTATCTTGGAGTAATTAAAGCAATTCCCCCAATATTATTATAAGACATAAACCCTTTTTATAGTCTTTGGACTTGAAAAATCTTCAAAGGATGTCTGTTTGCAGATATTTTTTAAATCTTTATAATATGAAAAGTACATGACAAATATTTTTTTTTCACATTTTTCTAATAATTATCACTTAGCCCATCCACCGGTTTAGGCTTTTATTTCTAGGAAGGCCCTGTATAAGTAATTGTGATGCTCGTATCTCTCTGTTGATATGAAACCATGGGATTACGAGATCCACTTGTACTGGGTCGTCTTTTAAAAAGGTAAAAAATACTTTTGTATGCTGCGCACTCATAATGCTTAGGCGCTCATATTTGGAGGGTTGCTAAAGGCCTGTAAATAAGTCAGGAAGTGCAAAAGATTGAGAACCCCTGATCTAAACAAACCTTATCACTAAAACATCTGCTGAGTTTTTGATTAATGATTAAGTTATATCTGTATATGTACCTATCTGTATTCTTCAAGATGACGGATGCCGTCATTGTTATCTGTTTCGTTTATCTGTCGATCGTCTACGATCATAAAAACCCAAGATGAAAAACACTTCCGACTGTATCACTAATCGACTGCGGCAGAAAGCGACATGTTCTCACTATTTTATAATATAAACGAACAAACTAAGAATAAGAATAAAGAATAAGAATTATTTATTTGCGATATCGTGGAAAATCATCCCATAGCATCTCGTATCATCATCATAGCATCCCATAGGAACATTTTTTCGGGATAAAAACATCATATCATATTTGTTAATTCAAGTTACCCTATATATGTGTGCCAAATTTAATGAAAATCGGTTCAGCTGTTTTTGCGTGAAGGAGCAACAAACAAACGTACAAACTTTCGCATTTATAATGTTAATAAGATTTGAAAGATTCTGTAGGCCCAGTTGGTTGATGAATTTAAGTGCAGGTGAAATCTGATTTGATTTCATTGTGACAGGCAGACACTGTACGTCATCATCACCCCTTATCTGTCCACTTTTGAACGCAGGCATCAACTAATGTCAAGCCGCCAATCACCTGCTACTCTAATCCACCTCAGACTGGCAGGTCTTCGGACGTCTCGTAAAATAAAGACAGAGGCTAGATGCACAGTTGCACTCTAAATGCATCGGCCTTTTTTAATGTCCCGATTTCAAAAGTCACCATCTCTATTACTTAGCATTTGCTGGGTGTCAGTTCATCCGTTCCAGGACTATTTCTCTTGAATTGTCATAGATAGTGAGTAGTATTTAGAGTTTTCTGATGTGCAGAAGCTGGAGTAGCTATGTAGACGCAACAAGTAACATGAAATACGGTAAGCTAAGGTAACTCCTCGGAGTTGCCAATATGGCAGCACTGCAGCATCGCACTAATTCTTACTATGCTTGCTATACTGTATACCGTCGTAGTGCCCAGGATATGTCCTGCCGACTACCAAGCAAATATTTTTTTGCACGCCTATATTGATATGTAAATGTTAAATAGAAGGTCTAGGTTCGTTGGTACGTTATCACATTTTTTTGTTGATATGATATTGGCATGATAAGATACAGTTCAGTACACCCTTATTCGATTAGTGGATTGTACGTGTTGACCATGTAATAGGAGTGAAACATGCATAACTTTATGGGACGTATTTGTGACTGTGTGAGATCGTGCTTCCAGTTATTATGCTGCTGCTGTTCAGTAAGTGACAGTCGTGGACTAGATCATCATCTGTCATCCGTAGTGCAAGTAGAACAAAGACTTAACATTTATCGCTAAAATTGAACTACGTATTGCGCGATTTTTGAAATTCAGCTTTAATGAAACTGTTTTAGTCTCTTTTCTTATTACCTGTAAAAACTCCTCACAACAATGAAGTATGAATTCATGTCATATTCGCAAGTGACGTCGGTACCTACCTGAAATTGCACCATCCGTAAATAATACACACGCCTACTAAATCACGCCATTAAAAACTTTTTGTTATTTTACCACCGTTCTGTCTTTTATATTTTAGTTTACTTCGGGAATATCTGAAACTAGTATTTAGGTATTTTAACATAAAAAATATCAAAGCTTAGATACTACTTCTTCAAAGTTATAAGGCTTTCACTACAAAAGTTTTTGCAGAAAATCATTTCAGTTTCTTATAGGCACAATTAATTATTAAAAAAATCCAATCTAGTCAATCATTAAACCATTATTCCTTATCCATTTTAAGACACCTGTTATCAAACATACAACTGACAACAATGACGTCATATTATATTTAGTAGAGCGTGCTCCTGCTAGCGAGTGGCTGTCTGGCGGCATTAATATTTTGATCTAATAAAGTATTACGACATACAATGGCTAGCCCACTGTGTATCTTCTACCGTATTCACAAAAGGAGTGTTCCGAGGACTTGTTCGGGTTATCAGCCAAATCCCACTTTCGGACATTGTGAATGAGTTCTAAGTTCCACCATCACCACCTGAATGCCCCAAAGTCCATAACTGAGCGTTTCAGCCGCAATTTACACGCACAACATCTTTGTAGATACATCTGCTACCGTCGGCATTTCGGAATCAATATGACTTGGGCGACGAAAAAATCCTCCTCTATTATCTTATTTTGCGGATGTCTATGAGCAGAAGTGTCCTAGAATTCATTTTAGGCATTGACTTCATATGTGATATACCTACTACTGAATTGGCAATCTCCGTTTATTTCCAAAAAAAATCCTTGGTAATTTACACTCATAAGTACAATTGTTATCTTAGGATTTTACACAGGTACAACCACGGGGCACAGCTAGTAATAAAATATGGTATTACATATTCCCGAATACTGTAGCTATTTTTTAGTGAAAGATTGTTCATGTTAGGATCAGTATTTCCGAAGATTACCCACTACAAACATTCCGCCTTAGTGATATATATACATCGAATTTATATCTACGAGGGCTGCCTTTTAAGTAGTGTCGTTTGCAAACCTCCTTCGACTGTATAAAAAAATATGTATGTCTTTTTCATCTTTTTGAATTTAGAATTCGAAAACAAAAGAATGTTTTATGATTATTCGGATAGTTTTATTGTAGCGTCGGTTCAAAGGTGATTAGTCGGTGGTAAAAATGGAAATATCAAAGGAAAATATGCGTGCGATAATTTTCTACAACTTTCAAAGGGGATTAACGCGACTTCAGTGCTTTGAGGAGATAACTTCTGTGTTAAGTGATGCAGCACCTTGTCTTAAGACTGTAGAACGCTGGTATTTAGAATTTCAACGTGGGCACTCTAGCCTCAGTGATAAGCCACGTGTAGGTCGTCCAAAAACCGCCATGACGCAAGAGAATGTCGACGCTGTGCGGCAGCTAATCGTCGAAGATCGTCATGTGGATGTGACATACCGGGAAATAGAGGCATCCGTGGGCATTTCAGGGACTACTATCCAAAAAATCCTGCACGAAGAACTTGGTGTAAGAAAGTTGATCTCGCGTTGGATACCACATTTGCTCAGCGACGACCAAAAAACAGCCCGCGTTAGATGGTGTCGCAAAACTCTGCAGAGATTCAACCGAGGAGAGTCAAAACACGTTTATGATATGGTTAGTGGTGATGAGTCTTGGATATATGCTTACGATCCAGAATCCAAACAGCAGTCAACTGTCTGGGTCTTTCAAGATGAGCCAAACCGACCAAAGTCATACGCTCACGGAGCACTTCAAAAAAAATGATTGCCTCGTTTGTGGCAAAGGGTGGTCACGTCGCCACTATTGTACTTGAGGATCGCAAAACGGTTAACGCAGACTGGTATACCACGGTTTGTTTGCCACAAGTCATCACAGAGTTTCGGAAAAACAACTCAACACTCCGTATGATTCTGCACCATGACAATGCAAGTTCGCACACTGCTCGCCAAACAAAGTTGTTTTTGAGCACTCAAAACATTGAAATTTTAGATCACCCACCTTACAGCCCTGACTTGAGCCCTAACGATTTTTTTACGTTCCCCAAAATTAAGCAAAACTTCGTGGTCAACGTTTCAACTCACCCGAAGAAGCTGTTAACGCATACAAATTGGCGATTTTGACTACCCCCACTTCGGAGTGGAATAAATGTTTTAATAACTGGTTCGAACGCAT
>LUGF01004394.1:1152924-1163654 GCA_001625245.1 Calycopis cecrops | reverse complement strand
TGTACTTAACATTCTATAATCTATTCTTCGCGTCCGTGCCTTGCCTGCTCCTGTCGGTCACAGACCAGCGATGGTCAGCTGATCTACTGTTAAAGTAAGTATCTCTGCGTTCAAATCAATCTATTTCATATGTAAGAAAACAATATGACTTTATGCATATTAACGTATACTTGTGGCGTATATTGTCATCGGAGGGCTGGGGTCCTTTTTCAATATAAACGAATCGCCGCTAGTATCCGCCTATGCTTACGGATCACGATCGTCTCTTGCCTCTGGCATTGACGTCCCTGTAGGGAGACACGTCGGCTAAATACCACAGCGATCAGTCGCACAGGTGGAACACACCAGGTTTCTCTCTATATTGGAAGACGTGGGGCCCACTCGATGAATATAACGGTATAGATACGCTATTGGTCTCTGGACCGTGATTTTTTCATTTTGGCTCCACTACTCCGTAAACGAAGGTCTAGTAGAATTAATACAATCGCCATTTTCAGAAACCCGACTCTATACCGCGAGATAAGGAAGAACCGCCTGCTGTCGTGGCAGTACTTCGTGGCGTGGGGCCTGTCCGCTGTCTATCACTCCGCCGTCATCTACATGTTCTCCTGGGCCGTCTTCTGCATACCCATCATACATGAGGACGGCAGGGTCGTGGATCTGTGGTGAGTAGCGTCAGCAAACGTGCTATACGCATGGTATTAGCAGCACCCGTCATCTACATGTTCTCCTAGGCCATCTTCTACCCGTATCTGCATACTCATTCTACGCGAGGATGGCAAGGACGTAGATCTGTGGTGAGTAGCGTTAGCAGATGTTCTATACGCACAGAAAAGTTTGTGCGTAAGATAGTCTTAGGTTCCATCCTGCGGAATCGCCTGCTTTTTTATGATATAGAGGTTAGGGGGTAGAGGGTTACCAGATGGGCAGTCTAGGGAAAGACTAGAAGAGGATTATTCGATTATAGTCAAGAAAAAAAATAAACAATCAACTATTTATTTCTGATACAGGTGTGAGTTTTAAAATTTCATTTAAAAACTGACTAATTGTCTCCAACCTAATTATTTTAAACATGTATTTGTCTCGTCGGGGTGCCCTGTCGCTGACAGATCCGGAGCACCAACAGAGGCGGTCGATGGCACTGCGGGGTTTTAGTGGGAATTCGGTTCCGCCGCGAGCCCCACACACCCATCGGATCCCATCCAGGTTCCATGGCAGTGCGTAAACGCATTTCCCCGCGAAAAAAAAATGTATTTGTCGGAAATTATTATTTTTTTTCGGAACTAATTATTTAATTAATTAATGAAAATTTAAAATAAAATGTCGACGATCTATCTGGCAACGAGCTGTCGGAGCCTTTTGATTACTACGAACGCCCATGAAAATCCGTATAGAGGCTATACAGATGCGTTGCTCTGCTTCCTCCTTTGCCATCCATGGGACTTTAATACATTGCACCTAGTAATAATAGTAGTTTATGCAACTGTCGTATAATGAAGGGTATTAAAACTCGAGTGTGAGTTTTTGAAACGAGCGGAGGGAGTTTCAAAATAGTAACACGAGTGTTTTAATACCCGTGTTATATGCAGTTGCATACACTACTTTATCTTCACTAATGCAATTAATCAATTAATAAAATATTGCGAAACATTAAATTCATGCCTACGTCACAGCGAGCGCCGCCATTAAAATCTAACCAATGAGAGCGATAATGAGATTTTACGATATCGATTTGGATATTATAACATCATGTCAAATTGCTTAAATTGAGTTTTTTGTTGTCTGAGCTATAACAGTAGTTATTATAAGTCAAGTATTGAAAACATAAGTAGAATGATACAACATTAGTGTAGATAAAATTATAAATTAGATGTAAATTTTATTACACAACTGACATATTCCAGGTGTTTCGGTGCAGTCTGCTTTCACTTCGTCGTGATAGTGGTGAACCTCAAGCTGTGGCTACAGGCGCGCTACCAGACTCTCTACTTCGTGTTGTCGTGTCTGCTCTCTATATTACTATACATCGCCTTCAACACTGTTTATTCAATAATCAATATGTAAGTACCTAAAAATTAAATTTACTTCAAGCTATATTAGAAAATTACTAGGTAATCTAATCTGTAAAATCGTATCATATCTGTTTAAAGTAAGTACTTAGGTATGTATGTTGTATATATTTTATGTGAAGATACCTAATAAGAGTACACCTCTTTTTAGGTATCTAGAGAACACCTATATTATTTATTTTAAATAAGTAATATGTCTTATACTACTTTTAATACTAGGTATGATTACATCTAGGCAGGTAATTCGTCTTTTAGGCTTTAGAAATCAAAATATTATTTTATCCTAAAATGTTTGCAATGTTAAATAGAAAGTATCTACTTATTTTTTTTCTTGTAATTAATAGAAATTATTTTTAATTTCAGCCACATTGACGGAGATATTCTCGGCACATACATAAAGCTGCTCATATCGCCTACATTTGCGTTCCTGAACCTTCTAGTCATAGTTGCTACCCTGGCACCGGACTACGGCCTTAGACTCATCTCCGACAAGTGGGGGAGGAGAAATATGAAAGCCGCACAACCACAAATTATTATTTCTTCAACCAGACTATAAAATGTGTGCCATTAATAAACTGGCAAAGAAGGAGCGAGACTGATATGTCAAACAGAGAATTAAACACGTAGATAGAGGAAAAAATATTTTCTTTGTCTACGATTAAACATTTAATTACGATTTAATTTAAACAACTTGTCGGTCTGAACTTCAGCCATTGGTCGTACAAATGTAGACAAAACGTTTTTTTTGTCTGTGTGCGGTGAATGGAACAAATCCTACAAAGGACGATTACTTGTGTAGCTTATAGCGACAATAAGGGAATGTTCCCGTTGTGAATTGTGATACTAAATATATTAATACGTATTTTTAAAGAATATATTTATTCTTTATATTATAACACGTGTGTTGTTTTAGGTGAAAATGTTGTAATAATATTATACACAATATGTTCATAATTTAATTATTCGCTCGATGGTGATTTTTGCGTTGTGTGTGGCCCAACTCTATTTTCTTTATCAATTGATTCGTTATTACAAAATTAAACTTCTTTAGATTATGTAACTATAATTTTCAGTTAAGAATTATTGTCGTGCATATTATCTTAAAGCGAAAATAGAGTTAGAGTTCACCATATTAAGAAATCTCATGTGATGAGATTTTTGTAATTTTTACATAATGTAAAATAAGTTGCCTATAAATAGGTAGATAGATAAATACTATGTTTATTTAATGTTTATTTACTATGTTTATTTTAAGGTGCACGCAACTTTATTCGCGTAGCGTAGTTCTATTATTATAATCAAAGTTTTCAGATCCGTCGGGTAACGTATAATTAGGTACTGAATTTTTCGTATGAATTACCGATTTCCCCGGAATAAAAAGTGTAAATGTTGATCATGCTTAGTATCTATACACCACAAAAAGTTTTATTCGAATCCATCTAGTAGTTGCGAAGATTAGCCTGGACATACAGAAAAACCGACGCCACAAACAGACAGACAAACATTTTTAAAAAACATTGATAAGTTTTCTAATACTATTTCAACATCGCCCCAATTACTTTTTAAATTATATTAAATATACAGACACGAAATTTACTATTTTATTATATGTATAGATCAAATTGCCGATATTTCAGCTCGGAACAATTTCATATCGTTCGCTTATCATTTTCTCTAGGTACCGACATTACAAATTAAAATCAACAAACTGCTTTCCCAGCACGTTAACCGTACACCGTACCAAAGATAATAAATAAATGTGATGTAAATAAATTTTAAGTTTATTTTCTAGGTTTACTCTAGTCATGTAGCGAAAAGGGTGATTAATGATAAATAAAACTAAAATTGCATTTATATTTTATGTTTTGTCGATTCCTCAGTCACGTCGAAGATTCAAATTCCTGTGAAATCCAAAGTATATAGATGTAAGTAGTCTTTGCAGCCCAGGACATCTTAATGTGTGGGGCTCTACACTGTCATGTCGCCTCAAACCTCGGCCGATATTCTTATGAGTATTTAGTCATAAATTTGCGTAGTTGAATGAAATGGACGTGGATATTGCTATTGCTGCTGCTTTTATATTGTATGCTTTATTTAGCGAATCACAATTATGCCTTAACAAATTCAGAAAAACAAATAAAAGAGTTCAATTCTTCAGAATGAACTTGCGCCATTTGATTACGTTCGACTGCTGCCTTCTGTCTCCGTCATAGGATCAACTATATTTAATAACAGATAGTGCCATGCTGTGAAATCTGCTTTAAAAGGGTGGGCTCTTTTTTTAAAATAAACCGCTCATAGACCTAACATACGCAAACTTTGGAATGACAAAAATGTATCTACCCTTTTTATTTATAGTTTACGTATAAAGGCTAAAGCTTATTCTCTGCAATGGCCAAGAATGTAACAAATGTAAATTTACTGACCAACAGTCAAGCTGCCTGTGCGCAATATGTAATAAATTATTCAATATGCGCAACATGTAATATAGGTATTAAATGTTTGTGTCTCATGTCCCATATTATAATTTGTACATGTTGTATGGAATAAAGTAATGGAAGGCGCTGATTACAATTTTTTTTAAAGAAAGCATAATTCCTGTAGACCTCATAGTCATACGTAAGTTCAAACAATAGAAAATTATTTGATTCCCAATAATAGTTTGTGGTCTGTAAAATCAAAGTGCATTTAGTAGTATAAAACGTAAGTCTAGCAATAATTGTAATAGTAATATTGTTATTTCTGTTTTTATTCATAATAAAAATTAAAAATACTTTAGATTTGTGTTTTAGATTTTTTTTATTTCCTTGATATAATGTAGATATTACCTATTATTGATAAACCGCCAAGTGCGAGTCAGACTCGCAAGTAGATACTTCTGTTTGACTTCTGTATGAAACAAACTACATGTGACTTTTTCAGTGATATAGTTATAATTTAGCATTTTTTGGATTTATTCCTATATTCGTTCGTACTTCTTTACAATTCTCTACGCAATATTTCACAATTATCGGTCAACGGGAAATACCCTAAAGTTTTTTCATTAAGTTCGACTTCATACAAAATTTGTGCATAAATGGCTGCAACTTTAAAAAACAAAACAACTTAGAAGTATATTTTTTTCAAGGTTTTTAGAGGTAACATACGTCAGTAGAAATCAAAAAGCATCAAGCTAAAATTTAAATCTAATATGATTTAAATTTTAGCTTGATTTTTCACACTTTTTGCGAACAAGAGGTCTTGACAGATGTAGGTACAACAAAGTGACCAATAAGGATTCCGTTTTATCTTTGCGATACGGTACCCTAAAAGTAACCAATTGATTAAATATGAAGAACTAGCTGCGCCCCGCGGTTTCTCTCGCGTATCATCCCATTGCATCCCACAGGAACATCTTTTCGGGATAAAAACTATCATGTGTCAATCCAAGTTACCCACTTTAATGATATTTGGCACACACATATGTGTGCCAATTATCATTAAAATCGGTTCTGCCTTTTTTGCGTGAAGAAGTAACAAACACACAAACAAACAAACATACAAACTTTCACTTTTTAGCATTTATAATATTAATAGGATTTATATACTTACCACTAGACCACGGGGAGTGGTTATGTACTAATACAACATCAAGATTCGCAAAGAGGAAAGATATTTTTACAAGTATGTTGCGTCATCGTCCATATGACATATCGACCACTAAGGCGGATCACACACGGCACGCGGTTGGCGGTGAGGCGGATCTCAAGTTACATTGGGCTCTATGAAATCCGTTGATAGCTAAAATTTTTTAAAATTGAAATTCTTGATCCGCGCGGTTACGCGGTTGCCTGTGTGTGAGGCACCGCCTCTCCGCGCGGACGGCCGCGCGGAGAGGCGGTCGAGGCGAGAGCGCCGCTCGACCGCGCGGTATGACGATGTACGTGTGTTAGGTATCAACGGATTTCATAGAGCCCAATGTAACTTAAGATCCGCCTCACCGCCAACCGCGTGCCGTGTGTTATCCGCCTAAGGGTTAAACTGGGAATCTGGCCCCATTGCACAGCCCCGACGTTCGAGGGGACTAATGTAGGTCTTCGCATCGGGGCACATTAGTATAGGTGGCCAATAGCACCTACATCGTTTCAGTGGGTATTCGACATCGGCGCATTCCATACATTCATCGAATCTTGCTCAAGAGCAGCTCAGTTTGTAAAGCCGTACCCGCGAAACCAGAAAAAACGTCCTTGGATCCTCTAATTCTGGCGTTTGGCGTCACCTGACTAAAGAATATCTATTTTTCTAAAATAGACTTTCTGGAATATGGAATTTTGGATAATATTTTGATAATTTGCAAACTATTTTGTGCAAACACAAAAATGACTAAAGTCGTACTTTATAAAGATTACTTATTTTTCGTACTATCAAATAGTCTCTTATGTCAGGCTCAATAAAAATAGTTTCTAAAGGCTACATACATGAACGATTAAACATAACGTCAGTCAGACACCATTTATCAAAAACAGCTGTTGGGATGTCAATTGTCACATTTTTATTTTTAAAGTTAGATTCACTGATTTAGAAGGAACAAGATTTAAAAATTTTGTATTCGCAAATCTATTCTCTCTAAATAAAGAATGGAGTTATAAAGTACATTTTGCACAGGGTAATTCTTAACAAATATTTTGAAGTTAATATGTATTTAATTTAACTTTATAGAACTCGTAATAACACAATTTCATATTGACTATTTTGCGATGGCTTTAAGACGGTCTGGAGAAATTCCCAAAGACGCGGTAGTTTTGTCTGAAACCGAGGCTTCAGGTTATATTTGGGAAGTAGTCACAAATTGGGATTCTCTAACCGATACGTAAGTCCATATAAGTATTAAATTTCAAATTGTAATAAAATTACTGTAATAAACCTATCCACAAAAATGCAAATTTACATTTTTGTGGATTTTTTATTACAGCAATTTTATGTTTAAGAATAAGTCAAATATGATTGGATTTTGCCTGGTAACCTCTCATTCTATTTCTAAGAATGTCGTATTGTTAATGCTGCAAAACGCAAATAATTATTTCAACACAAATTTTATAGATATATTTCTTAAAGATAGAAAGTGATAGTATACTGTTTAGCTGTGATATTCTGCCTGTAGTCTGCAGACCGTTGGGTTAACCTTAACCTGCATTAAACTCTAGTTAACAATAATAAATAATTTTTACTATTCATCTAAGAAGTAGGAATCTAAACCACTAAAAATTAAAAAAAAGCTGTTTTGAAACCAACATGCAATAGGAGTTTGTTTTGTGAATAATTGGCCAATTTAAATTAATGTTACATGATTTTACTATTCATATTTTTTTCCTACCACATGCTTTAATTTGTTTCATAAGTAATAAGGTATGTCTGTCGCATTTTGCATACATTTTTGTCAACGGCCAAAAATGCAACCGCAAAGTATCGCATACTTTTAATCCCTTGCTTGCATTACTCGATACAGTAGTAAGCAATATACTTTAGCGGCCAACAAAGTCCACGGTCAAAAATCTCTCATCTCCTAGTCCTATAACATGTCAACTATGATCATATTTTTTATTTGTAGTCAAAAACTAATTTATAAAGAATTTTGGACTGAATTCCCAAGACAGAAAGATTTAGAAATGCTACTGTAGTGTAGATAATTTATGTACATTTTTATTTTTACAGATGGGCATTGCGACATGGTGCAACAATTTTAGGGGCAATCAATTCATTTGCTGGTCTCCTTATAAACAGGCATTATCGATGGCGATTCAGATTAGGTCAATATGGATACATGTCATCCACCCTTCCTATTGTAGTCATGCCTGGGATGATCACAGCTCTACTCCATAGACATGTCAGTATATTTGTGCTTATATAAAGAATTTTAAACTTCTTTGTGGGGGCAAACATTGGTCAACAAACTGTTGTCTTCAAGCAGTAGGTTATATGCAACATGAGAATATGATTATTCTACTTTTGCTACACAACAATGTTATTGAATACAATTTTTGACGTGACAACGTCTTATAATTCGATTGAGCAGGTTGTACGAAAAAACATGACAACATAACACATAACTATAGGTGTCAATTTTTCGCAGCGCCATCGCTTATCATATCCGCGTAAACTTATAAGCACGTAGTACCCAATTGAGCTACAGATGGCGCTTTTACTAAATCGATAATTGTAAATTTTTTAATTAAAAAAATAAGTTTAATAAGTTTCAATTTTTAAAATAAGTATAATATACTTATTTGGATATTTATGTAAATTATTTAATCGAAATAATTATCGAGCTTAGCTATGATTTAAAATTTGATTTCCAATTACCTCCTCTATATACATACAAATCTAATAAACAAATGAAATTAAAATTTTCTTTTGAAAAATGCTACCATTCCATCAGTATTTTCTTAAGACGTTGTCACGTTCAACTATCGTCAGTAAACCGACTTTACAGACAACCGATTTTTTTCTTTTTTTGAAGTAAAACTTCTATATGCGCATGACATGGGGTGGAAGTGTTACAATAAATAAGGAGGCCAATGGAAGTTGTCATTCAAATTCAAATTTGATTTAAGTGAAACTTTTTTGTAAAATAAAATAAATATCATATTATGACATGCCATTGTAACTACGGTAATTAATTTATGTATTAAATCAATAATTTAGTTTTACTTCAGTTGTGTAGTCGAAAGCACACACATTTTTTTTAATATAATATTAGTAGATATTTCACCCTTGCCTTCAATTTATCGACATCATCTCAAATTGTTTCATCATGTCTTCCCACCTCATGTTGTGTTATGTTTATTTCAGACCGTTTCAACAGATATATTAATGAATGTTCAGGCATGCCCTATTTGCTATGAAATAAAATCAACGGCCATACAAGTTGGATTTGGCCTTATTTACCCTATGGTATTGGGACCTACTTCTGCATTAATGGTAATTTATCTGTATTTTTGTTTTCTAATACATGCGAGATAATAATAGTGACCATGAATAGTGAAAACAAAACATACAATTACATAGCTATCAACAAGTTCGTGGCTGTAGCATTTGTGTTTAGTGAGATTTATGGAAGTCTGTTGATCCATAGGATTAATAGGGCTGAAGGGGACAACACGTCTGCATAGCATGTTATTTTCGCCTTTATGCCACATAGTTTAATAAAAAGGACTTGGCCATCGGAATTCTTACAAATCACCCGAAAAGCGAAATATTAACATTAGGAATTATCCATGTGTGATATTCAGAATAGTTTGATGCTCCCCTGATAGCTATACTCGATTCTGCTGCTAAACTTCGTACATTGATATAGGTTCAAGCATTCTAGACGATTCGAGCTCTTACAGCGCGTTCACGACCACAGCGGTGCGAATTGCGGCGCGGTGAGCGGGTCGTCTGTCTCTCTTTCACTCGATACTAGACGCGCGAGTGAGAGAGAGACCGGCGCGGTGAGCGGATCGTCTGTCTCTCTTTCACTCGATACTCGACGCGCGAGTGAGAGATAGACAGACGATCCGCTCACTGCGCCGCAATTCGCACCGCTGTGGTCGTGAACGCGCCGTAGGTGTAATGGTTACGGCCTACAGAAGTAATACCGAATTATTCCGGTAAGAACGGAGAAATACCTCTCGCTCACATAATACCTCCGCCTGACAGGCCAGCGGAACTCACTGATGACGCATTAGAGGAAAGGACAGCAGTTATGAGAGTTTTTATGGGTGTCGTAGTCATTGAAGGAACAGCGACTGCTCGGTCGTAAAAAAACCATTTACTATAAATGCCAATTTCGAATGTTTTTTTTCAGTTCGCCAACAGATATTCGACATTCAGGGTGCCGCTGTTACAAGAAGGGCCGAAGACAATGATCAAGTTCCTGCAGGGCCATTCAGTGAAGCTGTACCCAACGCTGACATATCTCCTGATCGCGCAAGTGCTGGCGTCTGCTGCTGTAACGTACTATGAAATGAGAAATAATATCACGTTACAAGTTAAATTAAATGAGATCGAAGCTAAATTAGAAGATCAAAAAACAAATATACATATTTTATAGTAGTTAATATTGATAGGTAGAGGAATAGAGGTATTAAAAATTGTTGATTCAAAATGTTATTTCTTTATCTCATCTTATATCATCAAATCTTATTATTTGCGAGGATAGTGGAAAAAATAAATAATAAATGTCCAAAAATTACGTTACAATGTTTGTAAAGACATTTATAGATACTCCAAAGAGACCGATATGAAGCCCAAAGAAACGAGGATGTAAGCAGGTCCGGAATTGCCCTTGCGATCATAGGATTCATCAGATGAAAATCTGTGGCGGGTAGACCAAACTATGATGTTTGAGCTTCCGTCACTTCGGTGAGACCGGTCGTAAATCGATCTCACCTTTCGATGTGCGGATATGGGTTTGGGCTGAGGAGCGGATAGGCTAGAGAGATGGGTGTGGTGTTACAGTCAGGAACTCACCTGATGTCTCCTTAGCTGATCCCGGTGTCTCGCCGTGAAGAGTCGCACACGCGGGCGCGCGAGTTAAATTACGAGCAACGAAGTTAACTTAAAAAAAACTTTATTTATGAATTACAACAATTCGGCTTAACAATACTTATAACATTAAAATGTAATTAATTATTCTAAGGT
>LUGF01004394.1:1131838-1149501 GCA_001625245.1 Calycopis cecrops | reverse complement strand
TAGCGTAATGTGAATTTACAATAAACAAAAGTATAAACCCTTAGGTATTAAAAGTAATACCGAACGAACAAAGACAACTTTACCTACGGCTAACTAATATTATAATATATTTTTTTTAAGTTATAATCAGTGCTGACAAAATACGCAATCAAAAATTAACACTATAGTTGTGCGTAAGTATAGGTAGGTACGTACAATGCGCCGAACGATATTGTATGAATTGTAATAGCAAATGTGTTGAACTATAAACGTATTGCGATAAGTCTCAAATTGGAATGAGCGTGCCGGCAAATATTTCTTATTCAAAAAAATGTACCTAACTATTCGATATTCGATACGTTCACACACAATTTTTATAATATGCAATGAATTTCTATAATTCGGAACTCAACTCGCAGACTTATCTCGTATATTCTAGAACACTTATCAAAAAGTTGAGGGTATACAAATATTATTCAATTTGAGAATGTTCTTTGTTCTCTGAGCGGAATATCAAGGTGATCTTTAAATGACTAATTACACTTACTTATTGATAAAATATTATAAATGTAGAAATGGGATATTAGACTTATTTATTGTTTATAGGGGCATTTAATATTTTTATAGGGACACTGAATGTCAGTCTGAGACAATTATTTTATGGTGTTTAAGTAAGTTTACTGGGTAGTGGACTGTATAAAAGGGGGTTCAAGGCTCAAAGGCCAAACTTATGGCGAGTAGGTGCTGATTCAAAGGAGGATCGAAGGACCAAACTTATGGCGGGTAGACCAAACTATGATGTTTGAGCTTCCGTCACTTCGGTGAGACCGGTCGTAAATCGATCTCACCTCTCGATGTGCGGATATGGGTTTGGGCTGAGGAGCGGATAGGCTAGAGAGATGGGTGTGGTGTTACAGTCAGGAACTCACCTGATGTCTCCTTAGCTGATCCCGGTATCTCGCCGTGAAGAGTCGCACACGCGGGCGCGCGCGTAATGCACTTATATCTAATTTATTGTTCTTATATCACTAGCACGGTTTATTGTCCTTTATTTACATGGGCCCACAAGTGAACACAAAATTATGTGCGGATAAGCGTTGATGATAGATCATAGATGAAAAAGTTAGATGCGGTCGCGCCGAGAGATCGTAACGTTGTCAACTGTGTGTTCTATGACGTTGTCAGAGTGAACTGACCAATGGGAATGTTTCGGTGGATAGTTCTAGACTGAACTATTGTTATCTCTCTCCCACTCATTGGCTACAGATTCTCCGTCACGTTCTAGCGTGAACAATCTGCTAGCACCTATTTGAGAAATTAAACGTTTTAAATCTAAATTATCGACAAAAACGATGCTAACGTAAGAACTCCGAAAAAAACATAAAAACTATTTTAAAAAATGTTTATTATCAATCCAGAGACGCATTTTTATTTTAACAAAATAAGCATCGTAATAACAATTCGTAATAAAAAATACCGATCAAGTAAGGTGGCCACTTATTCTAAAATAGATTTTTATCCTATTACCTATATAATATAAAGTTTTATTGCATGTGTTTACTGATACATTGATATATAATAAAGACTAGATATAAAACCAACATTCCGTTATTCTAAAGATAACAATATTTATAAGATAGATTTAAAGGGGAAACAACTGATACTACAACTAGCGTAAACATGTTGATTTACTGATCCGTTTTAGTACCCTATTACATCTAGACCTATCTTGCCCAATTCTTTAATTATTATATATCAAATGGGCACGATTCAATTGCCCATATTTTCTGCATACCCCAAGAAACATATCACGAGCGAAGTATTTCAAAATCGCACAAGAATCTAATCGTATCTAGTTTAAATTGTGTATCAATATTATCATTTCTCGGTAGCATCGCGGAGAGTACTTATTGCCAAAGTGAAATCTACATTGCACATTGCAATTGATAGGGAATATGCGGATGATTCATATTTTTTTTTATACTTAGTCTTTTCCTGTAGATGTGTGCACGCATTAATATTTTTAATATATAATTTTGTCTTAGACATTTTTTTTGCTTTATTTATTACTCTATGCTCACTGTCAAATGTCAATTGACCGAGTTGTCATTTGTCAGTTGGTTTCTTTTCTACCTTCCAAGAGACGATTGAATGGGAAAAAACATGAAGGGTAGAGATGGTATTATACTTCTACCCTCCAATAAAGTAAAACATCTGTTATTTGTCAAACCCTAACAACACAGATTATTAAAATGCAACATAATGTCAATTTATTTTTCCCGTCTTTAAAAAATACATTGAGTATTGTTTTTTTGTTATATTAGTATAGACGAATAAAACAATGTAGGTATGTCCCTCTAACAGGCAAGTTTTTAGTCCAAGGCATGTTAGCAGATGACCATTGTTCTTTGAGATAAATACTTATCAGAATAAACACTCTGGAGTGGTTTTGAAAACTTTGAAAATAGCCCATTAATCGACAGAGTCCAACGTGGGCAATATTCGACTTCAGTGATAGTTAGGTGAGGTGTTTGTGTTGGTGTTGTTAACTATGAAGGAGTGACTCTGTGACCTGTTATTGATGTTTATATAGTGATGTTTATGTAGTATTAGTATTATTATATGATGTTTGTTATTATGGACAATGACGTCACGTCAGCGCTGCAAAATGGCGGTTGTTTAAAAAGCTGTTTTCAGCCTACTACTTTGAACTTTTTTTAACCTAATATTGTTGTTTCAGTGCTGATTTTTTACATTAATGTAATGATGTAAATTATCATTTAAAAATATAAAAATACAGGCACATTCCCTATTCATAGACACAGCAATTATCGAATAAGGTTAAATATGTTATTCAATAATTAAAATCAGATCTCCAATCATGAATATAATAAAGTGACATTCAAAAAATATAGATCTTTGTAGTATTACAGTATTATTTTTCATTAAGCACCAAAGTATAAATGACGTAATTATTATCCAGCCATGACAGCAAGCCAGAATTTATAGCGACATTTTTTGCTAAGCAGCTACATGATATTGTGCTATCAAGGTCGACAAATTTAATACCCTAGTTTTGTAAGTAAACTGTACCACGGAACGTTCCAAAAATAATTCGTGTAGTTTTAAAATTGATAAATAAATGTCCTTTGAGGTGTTCTGATACACCCCTTCCGTAGGTGGTAGTATAACTGCCGCAGGGGAGTGAAAGAAAAATTCAAATCATAGTCGTGTACCAGAATCTATAGTCACACAACCAGTTTGAACTATACACTGTCAAAGATGCAGATGATTGTTCGCTAATTCATAACGGCTAGCTGTTTGTATATTGTATTACGCCCATTACGTTCTGGCGGAGTTAGTCTTCGTTGACCTGCCTCAATACAAAACGGCCCTGATTTTTTTACAACGATTAGAGTCGAGTAACACGACGTTTTTTACGGTCCGATTTGCCCTCACTAGTGCTGTCACTTAGCGAATATTTTCAGAACATTCCGAGGACATCCTCTATCGAATAAAACCCTCGATTCTTATTTGTGGAACGGTTCTCACTTTATACTCTCTAGCGATGCTCGTCATCTATTCGTTTGCGTTTATAATTTACACATTCCAACTCTTAGTTGTCACTTAGTGTATTTAAGTACACAAATAAAATGTTTCAGTGCGTACCAATGTTTGAGATTTATTATCTATGTAACCACTAATTGCCCTGGTCTTAACAACTAAAATTATATAAAGTGACAAGTCTTTTCACATGAAATATATTTAGACCATTTTCACACTACACATTGCAGTATGCTTAGACTCAATAAGTTCATAGAAAAGGCCAGTTTACATAATTTATTGAGACAACTAGTCGTGACTACGTCACTACTTCAGTCCAGTGACAGACCTATATTGAATGAATGATGTGATCTCAAGAGTTAATGGTACAACAAACTTGTTATGATTTATGTGAAAAGACTTTTACACATTCAGACAGCAACGACAACTCTAAAAAACAAAAACAAAATGACGATTCTTTTATTATAAAAATCCCTTATGCCTATAACTTAGAACTATATATCAGACGGCTATTGGGGCTGCAAAGGGCAGGAGGCGAACGCCAGTTCCAGGAGGTGGTCGAAGCCTAGAGCCAAATTTACGTCTATCGCAGTTGGACAGAGTACGTGAAACAGGCGAATAGGAAATAGGGCCCGCGCTCTTGGACTCTCTTAAGATTCTGGTGACTGATTCAGCTCCATTTAAGGACAGCTACCGTTAAATGGTGGGCAAACGAACCAACAAGGTCGTACTCCTATAAAATAGTCCTACTAGAGAGGTTGGGGTTGTCTACATAGCGCATACAGAACAGAATAGACAACAACGGAGCGGAAGATGAGGTCGCTGTCCCCAGGATTGGCGAGACCGATGGACAAAGACCATCAGATTGACGAGAGGACCTTTGTCATTGCCTACGTCTTATTAGTCCACACTACGCCACTGTTTAGCACAGTTCACACGTAGCCCAAGCATCAAGTCGTCGTGCAGACCTAAATGTTAACGCATATGTACTTATTTTCAAAACCATCCGTACTTAATTCAGCATTATATTCCGTTGTTAGATTAAAACGTTACAGTCAAAATTATGACCTAAGTGAATAACCAATAATTTACGCAATTTTGTTGTATATAACAATAAGAGAAATGTTGGATTACTATAGATATTTACGATTTTAGGTTTAGGTTAGATAAGTAAAGATTAATTCGTATTGAATAAGTAGAGCCTTTGTCTATGGTTAAATTATATTTCAATGTATATACACGGTTAGTTTTTTCTCACCGGCCAAATTTTCAGGTTTGATTCGGAATCAATAATACTTTCGATATTTGAAATAAAAAAAATAATAGATACAATTACTTTGTCCAATGTTATAAACATATTTCTTGATCACCACGTGGCATCTAGCTCGCGTGTCGCGAAGCCCGGCTTCCCTGACGTAGAAGTCGATACATTTCGTGAACGAACCACGCTCCATGTATTTTTAAGGACCATTTCAAATCGATTTTTGTTTAATAACATTACAATTAGACGATAATATTTTAACACACCCTTGGAATGATGTTTACTTCTTTATTTTAAAATTTTGCCGGTGACCAAAAACTAACCCTGTATATATATTATTTTTAATTTGGGGCGTATTGTCAGGCAAATCTTATAGAATAGCAAGCAAAAAATTGACGTGCTTGAATGCTAGAGGTAACAGCTCTCCACACAGTTAACAAATTGCTTCTACTTTTTACTTATTGGCTACTTAAAGTCGATCCGTGTAAAGCCCATAATAGTACCACTATAAAATTAATACATTTGCTGTCAAATACAATTGTATCTCAAGTTAATGGAAGGCTTAAAATGTATCACATTTGATTTGAAAAAATGCTTTCTTTAAATCTCAGAAAAAGTTAGAGTTAAAACGTGTTTTAATATAATGAGATTTGATAACTAAGCTATTTCTATCAACCTATATATGAAAGACATTGTTTAAATATATCTTATATAGTTGGCTCTATATTAATTGCTTATTAACTTGTAAAAGGCATTATTTATTACTCAATCACTGTTCAGATTGATTTCTTCATAGCTCTATTTTTCCATCTTACATACACCATAGAAATGCAAACAAATTCATTCTAGACCTAAACTATAGAAACATTCTCAACTAGACAATCTAAGTAACCGCACAACTTTTAAGAATTTAACAACTAACATACAACACGAGTATGGTATGAAAATAGTTAATTGATATACGGTTTGATGCTTCATTTTGTTACTTTTGACATTTCATGCCTGTGATTCCCGTGTATCTTGGTGTTTAAGTTAAATATATCATTATGATAGTCCGTGCATTCAATCAGGGTATATTTAAATGGTCCTCAGTCTTCCCTTCCATTGAGGGTCCGACGGTTTCGAGTTTTCTATTTCTGGTCCTTCGAGTCAGATGTAATTTTATGCAGTATAATTATTGTTAAATGTATAAATACAATTCATGTCGAGTGTAATTCATAGGCATCGTTAACATTGTAACAAAATGACGCATCACCTACAATAATTCGATGGCACCATTTATCATTCTGAGGAATGTTATTGGCAGTGATATATCATAACATCAAACCATATCTATGTAACATGATCTTGCCGGACTGGATTCACTTTGAGCATAATTCTGACCCCACATTATGTCCCCACTAGCGTCTGGATAACGCCATGTGGCACCATGCGATACCCTAGAAATATATTTAGAGACTACATTACTAACGTAACTACTGCTCGCATTCGTCGAATACAATTGCTTATGCGTAAATGTATCGTCTGCGAGTCTCGAATGCTGCCCATATGTGGGCAATATTGGCATCTGCTAGCATCGTTGGTTGACATAATCGTTATAAGACGCAGATATCTCTTCAGACTGATAGCGGGTGAGTTTGATACTGCGTCTCATGTCGGGAGTGATCGCTGCTTTATATCCCCCTTTTCTCAGGAGAGAGTCTATTGTTTGTATTTGGTCCCAACCTGAAAGTAAATATACAAGATTAAATTAAAGTATGGTTTGCCTAAATGCAAGAAAGTAGCATATTTTTAGATTGCCCTATGAAGGTGAAAGTAGAAAGGAGGGCAGTGCTTCTGTATAGCCTTTATGTTGATGTCTGGATGGGAGTCGGTAGTCATGAAAATGGCTCCAACTGTTCGTTTGCCACCCCATACCATAAAACAAAAGATTCGAGCTAAAGAAGATAGTACAATTGTCTCCTATTATTTTCTAATTCTCCTATTCCGATATATGCACAATTATAGAGAAATTAAGGCCAAGTACAATGACTTAAATATGACTGTAGGACATCACCAACTTCCTGATCCCAGATCATTATATATTTAGAAACAGAAAAATCCCTAAAACACTGGTTGCTTCTAAACTATTCCATTTGATTAGCTAGTGTATTCTAATGCTGTATTGGGATTATTCTGTTTGCTTCTACAGCATAAAGTGTACTTTAAAGAAAACTAGCGAAAACCTGTTTAAAAAAAAAACACATGAGATCAGCAGAATAATAGTGCCATGCTGCGTCGCAGCCGACTGGGGACGGCACAACTAGCGAAGTATGTTTTGGTTACTGTCAGCATAACAACTACGCTGATGCCTATGTTCATCGGTATTCATCACAAGGCTCTAGTTGCTCATAAGTCCTCTTATACTATAGAAAAGATATTCTGCAGTAGTTGCCTTGTATGTTAATTAAATTATTCAAGGAAAAGCAGTAACTGATAATAGTCATATTATTTCTATATCTAATATCTATAATATTTAAAATTACCTTGTTCCGTAGCCACTTGGGGTAAGTAGGTTGCAGTGCGTTTTGAGCCTCTTTCACTGATGAACTCAATGCGAATACCATGTTTGCCAATTTTCCAGTCTAGATAATGTTCAGCCTCTTCGAAATGTTGCAAGATGGACACAGAGACAGTCAGACGAGGCACTTCATCACGAGTGATTGGGGAGAAGCGGGAATCTTTTAAAGCACTAGTGATAGCATATTCTCTCAATCCTAAAACAACATATTTAATTTTTGTTACCTTCATTGTTTGTAGTTACATCATCATATACATTGTATAATATTATTGATTTCTGTATTTTTCCTACAGATTGTATAGATGTCATAAAATTCTTGTTATTGGATCTCTATGTCATAGCCGAGTAAACAGATGTGCACTTGTGTTACCAATGGATCGGCATAATATTGACATCACAACTCACTTTGCTTGCTGTATGCAATAAACTAAGGTTGAACCAATAAAGTTTGCTGAATGCTAGCATTATTTTCTTATTAAAGATTACAGTAGTATCGAGACCATTGTTCACCCCAGTCAAAGAACATACGAGTTTTGACAAGAGACATGATAGCAGAAAGTTCCAGATGTAGAAGCTGCCTAATACTTAGCATCTTCATGGAGATCATACATTTATTATGGATTTATTTTAATTTATTTAATTATACTATTTACATAACAATACTTATAAATTATCCATAGGAAGAGGTTGACTGCTCTATTCTCAGGAACTTTTTGTTAGATCACAACACAACCAAAAGCAATGGAGTTACAATAGTGAAATCACTGGCACTGCTAGTTAGCATGAAGCCAGACATGAAAAATTGCTTTAGAAACAATACAACTGTTGCTTTGTAATGATAACAAAACACTTATTAAGATTTTCTCAGTATTGTTTATGTAGTGTGAAATGTATACACTGTTACTAGTGCTTTGTTTTTTCTTGTTAAGTATACAATAAAGATTATTTATATATACATTTGCATGATGTTTATGTATATGTAAAAAGACAGATTAAAAAATTTTATTTACTCCATATATCATACCCAGATATCCATATTAAGTAATAAAATTCTATTGTAATTTAAAAAGAAATATGAGGAAGACATTATATACATTTTAAACTATAACAAAAGACAGTAAGCGAAATATTTTGATGAAGAATCTCTTACAAAGGCAAATGAGCAATTGTAGCCTTTGATTGACTACCAATGCCGATCAACTTCTGCATCATTTTTACACAAACATGTTGCATTCCTTTTCCCTACTCTCCTACTGGCCACATGGTAACAGATGATTTATTTGTATCGGATTACCTCTAAATCCAAATATATACTTTCTCAATTACCAAATGATATTCACACTAATTGCTTTCTACATTAAGGTACTAAAGAAACCATATATACCTGAGTGTAAATGCATAGCATTAAATGTTCCAATGCAACCCCTGAGGCGGTGTTCTTTCCCTATTTTCCAGGTGACAAAAAGTGGACTAAAATAAATAACAATAGTAATTAAACAATTATAAACATTTGTTTAAATAAGCACAGGGATAATTATCATATTGTAATAATTGATTTATTTAAAATCAATGGTAGCGAATTAAAATTTTGGGCTAGCGTTTGGCTAAGAACTCACGGAGCGTTCACGCGCGCGGCCGCCGCGGTCGTTTACGAGACCAGTGATTTCTGCGGAGACTTAGCCGCCCTGGTTGCGATTATCGCCGGCAAACTCGGTGGACGAAAAAGCTACACGACGTCAAATCGCAGGACGGGCTGTAGTAAGACACGAGTCTACTCATATTTTTCTAAGCAGCCTGTCCGGCTACTGCGGTCGCTCATGCGGTTTATCGCTGCGCGCAAGATTCTCAAGCTGCCCACTGGTGCCTCAAAGTGAAATGAATTCTTAAGTTTTACATAAAAAACCTAGAATGTATTCTACAGAAGCTGCAAGCTCGCGACGGCGACGGGCGCGCGTGAAAAGCGTTCCGTGAGTTTTTAGGCTTAGGAAACTTCATCATGAATACTATGGGAGCTTTGTGGGTTGAAATAGATGGTTGTAGTTATCGATTAACACTAATCACAGAATAAATGAAATGCTTACTATTTTTTTACTCATGTTCTACTTCATTTATGACATGGGGTGACATTTTCTAAAATGTGATAATTATCATTTAAATGCCAATAAATCATGTGTAGGCATTATAGAGTATTATTTTTTTTTGTACACACATTACAAACCTTGCCTGGATAAGATAATGGGCCTTAGCCTTTCTGGTTAGGTTAGTTTTTTTATTTGCTCTCAAAACACTTTCTAGATATTATTCCTAATTATTTCTAGTATCAAAATCATATATTTCTTAGCTATAATACTGTTATTTTTTTGCTATATGTTTTCATCAAAAAATATTTGCAGTGGGAGAGGCATTAGAATGGTGGAGAGGCACACATCCTCACCCACCCTAAAAAAAGTTGAATTTCCTATATACATATTAATATTCATTCATCTGATAGATGTTTAAATAAATGACAACAACATATCTTCAGACTAATTCACTGTTGTGTGTCAGAGGGAACAGAGGAACAACAAATGAAAGAATATAAATCATTTGTTAATAGAGATTGCAATGTCAAAAAAATTATCTGGAAAAGTAGTGTGATTATTGTAGCGTGAAATTTATGAATAAAGGTAATTCGTTACAAAACCTTCTTAAAGCAGCTATAAAATAAGTCTTTTTGACACAAACATTTTTTATATAGTAGAAATATATGCCTTTCAAATTATTTTTAGTAACTCGGATTTGAATAAAACAAAGGAAACCATTATTGCATTGCAACACTCTTATATTTAAGTACTGGATTAGTTTCGTAAGGTCGATTAAGTACTCCTTCGACATCAATTAGCATATTTTCTATTACAAAGAACTACAGTACTTACTATGCATCATTAGTGAAATTTGGCGTTTGAGGAGGGTCCATACTGTGCAGCTGACAATACAAAACATCAAAGCAAAAGTAACACATATCAGGAATAGCTACAGCTTCATGGTAACCATTTATAGGTCGGTCAACATGATTACTAAAAGAATTGTTTATTTTTGGTTCTTTCTTTCCGCAACATACTGAAGACATGGTGGTTGGTATCAAATGTATTGTTGACAAAAAACTGCAGATATACAAATCACAAGTAAACTAAACATACAAATCACAAGTAAACTATACACACACTCTCAATCTGCTAACTGCTCAGTGCTCTAAGCTCGCTCTTGTTCTTTCAACAGAGTTTTCTTTGTACTATTTGACAGTTGAAATCACAGAACACATTTATCCAGAGAGAAAATCACTGTTTTTTTATTTCCTCTATTCTATTAAAATTAACGTTATTTTTGCATTTACTCTTACATTGAATTATACAAGTAAAAAGGAAACAATTTTGCCCAATAATTCTGTTGATTTTGTAAAATATATTCCGGACTGTCTATAATTAACGGTCATGTAAAAATTTTAATATAAAATGTTTTATTTCCTAGATATAGCCCTTGGCCTATTCAATGTACAATGGTGAGAGGATATGTATTGTTATTGAATCATTAATAACATTAAATGACTATTAATTTTAAATAAAATCTCTTCCTTTAATTGTACAATAGTAAATAAGTAGTCTGTTATAGCAATACTAAACGTCAAGACGTGTCATTCCACATAATATTGCTTGGCAAAAAAGAGTGTGAAATAAATGAGGGCGCTTATTTTGGGCAGCCCGAAGTACTACATTGTCTATACTCAGTGCGCTTAACTAAGCACTCGCAACGTCCATACTCAAGACCAAAGATGAGAAGGCGGCTATGGACCACTACTACTACTACCACTATAGGTTAAAAATGCATTTTTCCTTATTAAAGGTTAATTAACCTCATTTTATGATTGTCACTGGTAAATACCACCATTAAACGCCGCTAGTGGGTTGTAATGCGTAACTGTTGTGTTGTAGCAGTTAAAACAATAACAAGCATATTTTATGCGGTTAAAATCGTTAAGAACTGGTTTCGCATCTATAATTTTCGCTTTAAATATTATTTCTAAAATATAAAATGTATTATAATTTAAATATCGATTTTTCACTTCACCTATATGTTCCAGTTTAGTTTCTTTATCGTAGTCGGATAAGTAACCGTTAATAACTGCATTTTAACGGTAGCTAACTAGAAATTTGGTAACGGTAGCTAACGGGTTTTTACAACTACTCTCACAATCCATTCCACTTGGATTGATTATGGCTTGGGATTCACAAGTTAGTGAACCGGAAAAAATACGGCTGTGAGCGTGGCCGTTGTGAGTACTAAGTGGAACGCACCGGAAATGTACTAGCAGTTGACAAGTATGTTAGTGCTGCCACAAATAAACATTTTAGTTCTCCCTGTCACCGTATCCGACTCTTTTATGCCAAGTTTATACGTTTTATATATTTGTTTGAAATTCATAAAGAAAATCTGTTAGAAAATTGTATTATAATTATTTGCCGTATTTTTGTTGATGTTTTAGATTTGCACACATCATGCGGATGCAGGACAGAACTGACACATTCCCTTTATACTCTAATGTTACATATGAAAAAATATAATATATCATTATTAATTTCTCAGCAAAATTGTAACCGTCGTAAAGTTACGAAATTTAACGCCAACTTTTCACTTTTTTCTGCTACGTATAGCATTGTTATAAATATTGCATATTCTTAAATTATTAAAATAGCAAATAGAAAAAAAATGTATAAAAATGACTGTTTTTTAAAAAATATTTTATTAGCAGTATTGTCTATACTAATGTTAAATAATAAGTCTATTAAATAGCTATACTATTCCAGAGCGACATTGGACATTTTTTAATTAATAAGATAAACAAATATTATGTTTGACTTCAAAGTAAGTTTGCTGGGGCTGGCTAGTAGTTTATATTTTTATTTAAAGTCAAAGTCAAAGTCAAAAAGTCAAAAAGTTTTTATTCAAAATAGAATTACAGGAATTACTTTTTGAACGTCAACAATAAAATCTACCACCGGTTCAACCCTAGCCCTGTCTAATTCGTTATCCGTTCCTATTTAATTCGTTACTAAACATCATTCCACTTAAAGTTGTAATAACGAATAAAGCGTAAGTTGTATTGTACAATCAGCCTACTTTTTGTAATATTATTATAATAAATCTACATAATATTGTTTAAATGTCGTCTATCCCCTGGGAACATCTTAAAATTTATAGACAATTCAATGACTAGTAAGAAGATGTAGGAGAAACAATCGCAAAAAAAAAAAACCAATTGTCTATGTGGCGATGGCTGTCATCTAAGTTTTATTTTATTATTTTACAAAAAGGAAAGAAGCTTTCAGTGATTGTTCAAAGATGATATTTTCGTGAATCATGTACATGTTTTTTAATGAATCAGAAGCAATAAATAATACTATTATATACCGGTAGTTAAAAACCTCAAGCTATGTTAAGTAAAAAAGTATTTTAATTGACGACGATGGCGTCTGATGGAGAAATTTCATGTACGAATGATCCTAATTTCGCTGTTATTTACTCATTCTTAAAAGTTTTTGGTAAATTGTATAGTTTAGAAGTACCTACTTTAACTAAACTGCAGGAACTTATTGAGAACACCCAAGAAGGTAAAGTAACGGTCGCAATGTCAAATAAGATATAAACAAACTATAAAATGTACCATAATAATTACAAGCGTTTTTACGTTTTAGTGTTGGATCCGTTGAAAGATCTTCACTTAAGATTGTTACGACGAGCGTTAAAATCAGTTCAAAGTAATCGATGGGAGAGATCTCTTATCAAATTTTGCCATCAGCAGGCCCATCACCAAGAAGCTTGGGAGATTGAGAGATTTTCGTATAAGAAAGCTAGCACTCCAGTTAAATTAACTATATTAAAAGTAAGTTTAGAATAAAAAAATATTAAACACTTATAAATGCACCATTTAAGTTAATTGTTGTGTTATTATTATTTTTATATGTATATCTTATCATTATATCTTTATATAGGTTTTACATTCACCATGACATGTAAAAAGTATTATATTAGGAGTTTGCTTATTGATAGATTACTATATTACTAAAAATAAATTATTCATATCCTATATGAAAAGTTAAGTGTTTTTAGTTACTTTGTATTTGTACATACCCTTGTCTACATATGATTTACATAAATGTCTACATATGGTGGATCTGTTATTGCTTAGGCTTTATAAGATTTATTTTTTTCCCATGGTGGTTAATGGCTTATCAGAGTAGGAAAATAAGGAAACAGTAAGTGAATATCTGTTGTCAGCATTTGTATGAGTTATGTAGGATATAAGTACTCACTCAGCTGTAGTAAATGTAATTGTTCTCTTGTTACAGGAATTCTATTCTTCTTAATATTTCTGCTTTTAATCATAAAATGTTAATGTTTTGCAGCTTCTGTTAGAATATCAATTCACCTGTCATCCAAAATTTAAAACTGCAGTCAATGCTATTTCGTGTAAAGAGCTCAGGTTGAATCCTATTGGTAGAGATAAAAACGGGTGTGTTTATTGGTTACAAGTTGATCATGAGGCTAATCTATGCTTGTATAAAGAAGATCAAGATGAAGAGACATGGCAACTTATAGCAAGGTTTGTTCTACATTCGTTTATAACAAGTTATTAGTGGATACAGTCAGTGTGTAATCCTTTGTGGTGATGAATATTAAAATAAAGAAACCTGTTAAGAATAAATTCATATCAAGTTCTTCAATGATGTTGAAAAATTACTTGGTTAAAATACATATTTTATGAATTTGGTTGGCAGTGTCATATTCTTATAGTTAAGGTTCTTTGTTAAAACATCCCATAAGTTGAGATTAGAAAAATCTGGTCTAATATCTGTAACTACTGGGCCCAGTTTTATAAAAAACTAATTAACATAGCTTTTAATATTTACTTATTACTATTTACCTGAATAATCAAGGTGTAAGAAATCAAGACTTCAGAATGCTTTTGTATTGAACATTTAATAAGAACAACATTAATAATTTTTAGAAATCGTGAAGAATTAGTAAAAATTATTAGCCAGCTTAAGAGTGGAGAAGAAATAACACCATCCACTGCATCTAATAATGAAGATTCTAGTGGCACCGATGTGCCTCAACCTGGGCTAGTAAGTTTTCCAAATTTAAAATAGAATTTTTATTATATTTATAATTATAAAACATGTAAATTGATTTAAATGTAATCAATTTTTTTAGACTGATACTAAAGCAGCAGCCGGGGAAGAGGAGACAGAAGAGTTTTTAAGTCCCGAGTCTGAATCTGACCATGACAGCGATGATCAGAAGGATCAAGAAAATAACGATAGTAAAGAAAATAAAAACAGAAATCAAGTGTGCATACAGAAAAACACAAAAGATGAATTGTCTGATGAAAAACAAGAGCTAAAAGACATAAACGCAGAAGTTACTAATGAGTGTAACAAAAATTTAGAAGATAAGGATAATTTAGAAGAAGTAGAAACTAATGCTATTAATAATGAACAAAATATCATTAAGTCAGAAAATTCAGAAAATTATAATAAGAGAGGTTTAGCTAACCAGACAAAAGAAACTTCAACACCTGTAACAAGAGATGATTATGTTAGTGAAGCTGTAGAAGAAGAAATTATGATAGTAACCGGAGAAGGTAGTGGAGCTGAATGTGAAAGTTCTTATATTATTGGTGAAGAAATTGAAGAACCTGTTTTCTATATATTTGGAGATGGTTGGGGAGAAGATAACGATACTGGAAATCCTAAAATTAAAGAAAAAGCTGAAGCTGATAATAAAGAAAGTGAAACTCCACCAGAAGAATGTAATGGTCAAAATCATGAGGTGTCAAATTCTACTACCAAGAAGGTAAAGGGTATAAAACTTAGGAGTGGTCTTAAGTCTGTAAATAAACGATCATTAAAAAAACAGCTTGAAGATAATACAGAGGTATTAAAATCAGAATCTAAAAAACATTGTATACGAGATTTTGACAAATCAAATGGTTCTAATGATAAGCAAGAAAGTGACAAAAGAGATAGTAGTGTAACGGACAAAAGTATTACAGATTCTAAAAGTCTACATCTGAATAAGCGTAAGAAAAAACTTAGAAGTAAAGTTAAAAAAAAGAATGTTTTACAAAAAACTAAAAAAGACAACAATAAAACTGCAGTAAATTCCGTATCAGAAAATGAGAACTGCCAAAATAGCAAAACCAGTATTATAGAAAAAAGAAAAAGCAGTCTCTCTTCTGAGCATGATCAGTGGGATCCTGATAATACAGAGAATGATCTCGAAAAGTCTTCTGATAAAGAACAAAAAGTTGAAGATGATTTGCCTACTAAGAAGCTAAGATTAGAGTCTGCACAGGAATCTGACAACATTGCTACAAATTTAAAAGATGTTGGGGACTCTGCTGCTGAAGTGGAGGATACTATTGACAAAAAAGAAGAAAATGGGAATAGTAGTAAAGAAGCAAATTCCGACGAAAAAAGCAACTCAATATCTAAAAGGAAAAAGATTAAAGCAAGAAAAGGAAAAGCCAAGTCAAAAGCATCTAAAAAAAGTGTGGTTTCTAGCAAAGATAAAGGAAGTGTTAGTATAAAAGAAAGTAGAGCATTAAAAAGGACGTTGTTAAATGTAAATACAAGTGATAAAAATATTGAATCTCAGAGTGAAAGTGAGGAGGAAGAACCAAATAACAGTGGCAAAAGATTAAAAATTAAGTCTAAAAAAGTTATTACATCGCCTAGGTAATTATTTAAACCAATTTATATTGATAATTTTTATCTTTTTTCAATATTTTACAAATAAGTAAATGTGCCATTTAGAATTAAAATAAAATGTGTCTGTTTTAATGGTAATAATATATAATTAAGTAAACTAAAGGAGTTTCATACATCTGCAGCAATTGTGAAGTACCTCTCCATCATACAATACCTGTGTCAATTGATTGCAAATTATGAGAGTTTAGGTAGCACAAGGGGGGAAGGATATTTATTGCACCAGGATTATTCTCACCATATTTGTTACTTGTTGCCTGGGCTGTTACTGCAACTCGATGCAGTCGCGCCTTTATTGCTTGTGGGCGTACCTTTTCGTTATTTCTCACACTTCCCTTCTAATTCAGCTCCTTCAGGAAGGCCGACATTTTTTTCTTTCCACAAGGCTGACTATTTTTTCATCCTTACATACACTACTCTAAACACACCTGTGAGCTACACCTATAACCGTTATCATATATCAAATAGAATGGTCTAGTAATATTTATTTTCCTCCTCACTGTAATGGTTTTATTTTTGACAGCCTTTTTTCCAATACATTATTCAAATAACCAAATCTACATTTATTACTTTTATGGACAAAACTTTTTTATTTTTCAGAAAAAAAGTCGAAGCTAAACTAATGGCCAAATGTTCAAGTGAATCAGAAGAAGAAACTTTACAAAATTTAGGTACTTATAATATATTTTTGTGTATTTATCAATTCAAATTAAGGGAAAAATTTGCATATCAACATTGAGAACGAAAATGACTATAAACGCAATATGTAATAACATAAACTCCTGTTATTCCATATTCAACTATAAAATATCATCTTATTATTATAATTCAACATAAAAAATCTATACATCTATACACTTAATAAAACAGTAACATTTGTGTGTCTGTACATTGAATATATTTACGAAAAACTAATTGGGGGCGATGTTAAAATAGTATTAGAACAATTTTCAATGTTTTTAAATTTTTTTGTTTGTCTGTTTGTCCGGGCTAATCTCCGAAACTAGTGGACGGATTCCAATGAAACTTTTTGTGGTGTATATATATGTGGTTTTGTGATACTAAGCCTGGTCAACATCAAAAACACATTTAACTGCAGTAAAACTTCTCAGTTCTACGGGAAATCGTAATTTCGTCACACTGCAAGTAAACAATAACAAATAACTGATTAAAATATTACAATGCTACGCAAACGAAATCGCAGGCACCAGCTAGTGCTAAATAAATCTCTAGGTTAATATGTCTATGGCTGCTAAATAAATCTTTAGTAAGAGGTAGTGCCACGCTGCATGCTTGCATGCAGTCGAATAGGGCCGGCACGACCGGGGATATACCTCTCGCTTACACGAGACCGGCGTGAAGTGACAGCTGTGCTGTCGCGTTCCGTGCGGTGTGTAAGTAACCGGTGGCCCATGGAGGTGGGAGGAGAAAGGGGGGCAGCGCATCTGTATAGTCTCTATGCAGATGTCTATGGGCGTCGGTAGTCATGAAAATG
>LUGF01004394.1:1102592-1112975 GCA_001625245.1 Calycopis cecrops | reverse complement strand
TGCCCCTGCACAAGCTGCCCGACCACGTCACGCAGGCCAAGACGGACGAGCTCAAGGCTCATCTCGGTACGTGTGTGTTTGTGTGTGTGAGTGTGCATGTGCGCGCGCGCTGCTCGAAGTTGTGCACAAGACCTCGATAGTGCCCCTGCACAAGCTTCCCGACCACGTCACGCTGGCTAAGACGGACGACCTCAAGGCTGACTTCGGTGTGTGTGTGTGAGCGCTTGCGCGTGTGCGCTTGCGCGCGTGCGCGCATGTGTGTGTGGGGTCGTTCAAGTATTACGTAAGCACTGACTGGGGTGGGGGTACATGCTTTGCTTATTTCTTTCGAAATTCAAGTAATATTTACACTGATTTTTGCTGACAAGGTGGGGTGTTAAAATTTACAAACAACCTGCTTACGTAATACTTGAACGACCCTTGCGCGTGTTCATGTGAGTGTATTTAGTTGGGACTAGGCTAGCCATTGTACAGGCAGCACTTTAGCTGAATTTATGTGTTACATTGAACAACCTAATGTTTAATTTAATTACAGAGACACAAAGCGGGGAGCCGAGTGACGAGCAGGATTCCGCTTCCAAGACTCCGCGGCCCGGGCGCGGTCGCGGCAGCAGGGGTGGCCGTGGCACCAGGTATGTAAATAGTCAATGTGACGGCTTCAAACGGTAAAACTGAATTTAGCGCATCACTATACAGGGATTGTGCAGTAAACAGAGATAGCGCTTTAGCAGGATGCAGCGTATCCTAATGTCAATTTTCGGCATTAAATACTTGCAAAGAATGACAATTTGATATTGACATTTAATGTTTAAAAAAATGTGTGTGCTTTAGACCACACGCCTGAAGTAAAACTTCATACTCGTAACATAACTGGCTATGAGAGGGAGAGAAAGAAAATACGCGTGCGCATTGCTCTTTCTTGTTCCTATAGTGATATAAGAAACGTGGGTAATTCTCAGTCTTCACTAAATATATTTCTCTCTCAACTTCCGTTCGTCACGTCCGATCACACTTTTCATGACGTCCTCATCACGCATACATTAGCTTACTCCCCAAGTCAAGCGCGCGTAAATAAGTGTTACTTTAATTCAATTAAAAGTTCATATTTCAGCCACCAGTTGCCATGAGTCTAGAAAGTCGGACCACTCGGCAGGTCTGTCGAGTGGTCACTGTGCAGACTACTGCTCGTCACGTGCTACAAGTGTATATATTAGGACACACAATTGCATTATTATACACGAGTCCTCAACTTCCTACTTCGTTGGGCGTCAAAAATTTAATCGTAATAAAGTATAGCCTTTGTTACTTCCTGATAACATGCTCCTAACTAAACTAACAAAAAAAGGTTAGGGAGTCCATCGCGGACAAACAACGTAACACATAATTTATATGCGTTAAGATAATGATATTGTTTGTAACAGAGGTGGGCGTGGCCGCGGACGCAGCAGCCTCGGCGAGGGGGCGGGGCCAGCCCCCGACGACGCGCTTGCGAAGCTCGTCGGAGTCAAGATCAAAGGTATAATTTAGAGTCTGTCAGATTAAGCGTTTAGACTCGCGCGTTGCCGAGATACTAGAGCTACATATGTGGCGTCACTAGAGCTGCATATGTCGCGTCTAGAAGCGTCTATCAATCGCGCGTACTACGTGCGAGCTGTCGGCGTGTCGAGATACTCGGGTGCCGTTGTTGCGTCTAGAGCTACCCGCTAGTCGCGTACACTCACGTGTAAAACGCTTAATCTGGAAAGACTCTTACATGGTATCAACTTAAGGTGGTCGCGTTTCGTTGGGTTTATGAGTATCCGGTGGTCCATTGTTCAAGATGGGGTTAACGACGGCAAGGCATATGTAATGTGTAGTGTATACTGCTGTTAAGCGGTATTGTCACAATAGTCAATCGCGAATAAGCTAACAATTTCTCATTTGTGTGTTGTATGTCCTACGACTACCGACCCCCACATATCTGCATAATTTTATGCAGACGTTACCCATTCTTTCCTACCCACCAATAGGCCACCGGAAACTGAAATCGCAAGAAACGCGACAGCATAGCTGTCACTATATGAATGAGAGGCTAAGGACAAGTATATAAGAAAATGTTTGTAAAAATATTTTGTTATTTTCATAAATACAATTAAAGTTTATTTTATTACAGATCTGAAACCAGACGCTACTCCTCTGAAATCTAATCAGGTGAGTCTTGCGTTTAATACTAAACTTGTGTACGGGTGGGTTTTTATTTCAGGAATAATTAATAAAATTTATGTCAATTGTATTTTACATTCTTTTATAATACTATACCAATATAATTATTATAGTAACTTAGTCACAATAACATCTAGACATTATTCTCGTACGTTCGCCCACCCTAAAGAACTTGTGTTACGAATACTATAGAAAATATAATATTTCGCGGATTCGAACCCGCGACTGCTAGCTTTAGACCTGCTTTGTTATACGTTACTACTACTAAGTAAGCCAGTCGGTCGTGAAGTTTATAATTTGTGACAATATGTATACTTTTTGCAAAATTAAAAAAATGCTTTTGCATTTTCGTCAGCTTCCAGCAGCCAAATGAAAAAAACCAAATAAATAAGATAGCTTTATAATGATATCCACACACTCACATTGTGTTGTGCATTATGCTTCTAACTACCAGAAACCAAAGTGGTTTAAAAAACAATTGAGAAGAAGAAAAAAGAAATTATAAAAATAAGTTTTAAAAATGTCACTTGTTTGGAATTGAACGTCTGGCAAAAGGGATTGACAATGCTCATTTAAAATCAAATTGCTGAATAATTCTTAAATTTGTTACAGCGTATATGCGTTTTATTTATTTGCAATCAATTATAAACGTGAAATAATTCTATAAAATTTATAAGACTGATAATAATTAGCGACAAGACAAAATATCTCAAATCTTATGGTTTTTTGTCAAATTGGTAATACGCCTATATCAGCCCATATCATTTTTGGCGCCCTTAAAACTTTCGACACAAGTGTTCAGTTATGTCATCATGTTATTATCTTCCAGGTTCTCAAAAAATACAAAAACACATAAAATACTGCGGTAACACAATATTTCAGTCAACTGCACTTTGAAACACCACGAATTTTATCACAGCGTAGCTTTGGTTGGTCACACTTGTTGCGTCACGTTTCATTCAACCATTGTTGTTGCGGTTTGCGCTTATGAATATATCGAGCTTATTTTGATTTTTTTTATAGGAGGGCAAACGAGCAGTTGGAGCCATTTTCATGACTACCGACGCCCACAAACATCCGCATAAAGGCTATACAGATGCGCTGCCCTCCTTTCTCCTCCCACCTTCATGGGCCATTTTAGTTGATTATTAAATGTTATAAAAGGTTTTATAAACAGTTTCCTTTAAACGCTTGTTAACATAATATGTAATTTCTTGTGAAAACAGTATTATAAAAAAAAATGTTAATCTTCATTAAAAACTTGCAAAAAGTTATATATTAGGGTATATTACTTTTTTTGTTGACGTAGGGGAATACATTTACGTATGATATCTAGAAGCCCGGGTGGCCCCTATACCTATGTCGGACTCGACAGTGCAATGCCGACAAGACCCGGGCTTTCCGCATCTATAATTGGAGGGTCCCTTGTCTGATGGCAACAGGATCCCTCCAGCGACAGGCTGGCCTCGGCGTAATGGCGAGACTTCTCCTCCTTGAGGCCTGTCCGGCTGCCTCTGAACAGTCCCTTGTACTTCGTCGTAACCATGCAATGTGGTCAGGATCCCATCCTGGCCTGGCCCTAGTACTCCAAAGGAGCACGCCATCAGTTTGTCCGCCATTCGTCCCAATCCACGCCGCTGTCTGCTGAGTCGGGACGGGTGGAAAGTCCCTCAGTTCAGCTGATCTTTGTCCGGCCTCTACGCCCAAGCCTGTCCGGTATGTGTAGCCCTGTCCGGCATAGCCTTGGGGATCACAGCCCGCAAGCCCCTCACCACGGCAAGGTAGCGACATTTTCGGAGGGAGCGGTATAATACCCTATTCAGTCCTCTATTATGGAAGTATAGTATACTCAACGAACAATAATTACTTTTTTAATACAGTATAAGTGGCCTATTCACCATCTCAAATATGTAGTTAGATAATGATTATCTCATATTGTTGTTTATTAATAATAAGTTGAATCGTAAATGTGCTAGAATCATCAGATTATTGTTATTTAATTTTAGGTGGAACGGGAAAAGAAGAGACAGGAAAAAGAAGCCAAACTAGCAGAGAAGGAAGCTAGGAAGTTAGAACGTATCCAAAAGAAAGAGGAGAAAGAAAAATTGAAGGAGTTGAAGGCGAAAGAACGGGAAGAGAAGCGACAGGCTAAAATCGCGTTACAAGAGAGTAAGAGAGTTAAGAAGGAGAAGCCAGAGTTTGGGATGGGGCCCATGGGTTATGGGGTGCCTGTTCGACAAATGGGTCCCGATAGGAACTTTGGTAATCCAAGTCCCATGCACCGGGCGCCTGGCGACTTCTCTGAACAGCCTCAGAGGTTCCCGAGCACTCCTAGATTGCAGGTTTGTAATATTTTATGATCAGTCTGTGGTGTTTTTTTTAATATTTTAGGCGCTACAGCGCTTTAGCGCTCATACAGTGTTGAGTTTACAGCTTGCAATGAAAGCAAGATTATCGTTGACAGTATTTCGAAATGCTTCAGATGTCATTTTGTTATTTTCAAAACATATTCAATCAATAGTCAGTGATTTATAAAGATAAATGTGTGTGTGTGTGTGTGTGTGTGTAAGTCCTTTATAGAATTGTAAACTATGCACTTGATCATGTGACGATCTTTAGCAAATTTGTGCATGAGCTTCCCGAAGGTTTATGAGTTGGTACTACCAATTTTCGACAGATGGCGCCACCGTCATCCATGAATTCCATATTTTGCGGTGACAGTTTATGCTGATTTAAGGTGGCGTAGCAACACGCAGGGCACGGCTAGTTTAACGATAAGAAACATTGCTAAGTGTGCGTTCTACTGTCTCCAGGTCCGGCCTGAACTACGTGGTATCGCTTCTGCCGAGGACCGCCTGCATCGCCCCGACCAGCCCAACGTCATTAGAGAAGGTAACGTGACAATCTTAATATCAATCATTTGGAGCTTTATAAAAACACAATATTTATATTTTTTTTTTGTTCAGCCTATGTTGTCCCACTGCTGGGCAAAGGCCTCCCCCAAACTTTGCCAACCATCCCGGTCTTTTGACTTCTCCCACCAGCTTTTGCCGAAGGCATCGAGGTCGTCCCGCCAACGTTTCCTCGGCCGTCCTCTGCGTCTCGCTCCGTCCGGGGCCCACTGAGATGTTATGTGGGCCCACTTCTCGGCGTTCATCCTCGACACATGACCAGCCCACTCCCACTTCAGCCGGGCGGTCTTGTTGCCGACGTCTGCGATGCGGGTCGTTGAGCGTAGCGTCGTACTCCGCACCCGGTCGACGCGTTTGACGCCGAGGATGTTACGCTCCATTGCCCTCTGACAATATTTATAATTTATTAATTTATAAATAATTTCAAAAATGTGGAGTGAGACTATGCTGACGTAAAGTAAAATATATAGAGTAAGAGGTCGTATACTTGCCACGCTGCATCTAATCTGGGCTGGCATGACCGAGTAACTCTCGCTTACACGATTCCGGCGTAAATTGGCAGCTGTTTTATCACGTTTCGCGTGGTGTGTAAGTAGCCTATGGGCTTTGGAGAGGAGGAAGGCGACGATGCAGCGGAACAATTTGAAAAATATGAATCAAAAATCAATTATGTAATAGTGAAATTAGCGTTATCACACCCGAGTCAAGCTTGAATAAATTGTTATATTGGACATTGTGAGCATGACAGCCTGACTAGCACAAGTGTTTTGTTATTAAAAATTCAATACACCTACAGACCATATTATGCCCATATCGTTTTTATTTTTTAGTCATTAATTCAACCTCTTTTAGCAACTAGGTTAAGGTCCACCTCATTGGTTATACATATATATTTCACTTAAGTTAAATTGAGATATTTTTTCATCTATGAATTAGCATATCATGTTATAGCGCGCACTATGCGCTACTATTACTTAATATGTACATAAAATATAGCGTTCCTGCGCCAGTACAAGCGCGTACATAGTAATATAGTTAATTCACATAGGTGATTCGGGCATATATGTTATTGTTAGTGTCAGTAGGTATCGTGCAATAAACATAAAGGCAGCACTTTAACTAAATGTCCCAATGTTAATTTTGGACATTAAATACTTACAAAAGAATGACAGTATCATATTAACATTTAATATTGTAATTATATTTTCGTATTACATTTTAGTTTCTAATGTATGTAATGCATGTAAAAAGTTGATTTTCAGTTTTTTTTTTATGGTATAGGGGGCAAACGAGCAGTTGTAGCCATTTTCATGACTACCGACGCCCATAGACATCTGCATAGAGAATATACATATGCGCTGCTCCCCTTTCTCCTCCCACCTCCATGGGCCACCGGCTACTTACACACCGCACGAAACACTACATCACAGCTGTCACTTCACGCCGGTCTCGTGTAAGCGAGAGGTACCTCCCCGGTCGTGCCGGCCCAATTTTGCTGCATGCAAGCATGCAGTGTGGCACTACTTCTTAATATAGATGTAGATAGAAGAATAGATGGCGTGACAGCCTAAAAACTCCTTCCCAGTTTCTGCTATCCAGTTATAAAGATCAGTGGTTTCAAATGTTTATTTCCCTCCCCCCCAGGCACGCTGTCGGTGGCGGGGTCGCCTACTCCGTTCGCGCCCGCGCCCGAGGAGCCCAGCGTCATCACTCGCATGCCGCATATGCTGCAGCAGTACAGGTACTATATAATAACTAGCTGCCCATCAGACTTGTCATTTTTAGAAAGCAGGTTGTCATGGTAACGTGTAGCAATGTGGCCGAATTGTCAACCCGTTACTTTACCCTACAATATTGTATATTCGAAATACAGACTGCATCGCCACGGGTGTAATACCACCATCTTTGTGACTCTGGACTGTTATTAGAAAGTTAATCCTACTAATATTATAAATGCGAAAGTTTGTATGTTTGTTAATTACTCCTTCACGCAAAATCTGTTGAATTGATTTTCATGAAATTTGGCACACACAGAGAGTAACTTGGATTAACACATAGGATTAATATATAGTTTTTATCCCGAAAAAATGGGCATGGGATGATTTTCTATTTTCCACGGGATCGAAATTTACGCGGATGAAACCTCGGGGCGCAGCTAATATTATATATATTAAGCGAAAGAGAAAATTTATAGATATAGGGAATCATCAAACAATCTTGAAATGATCTCAAAGATACATTTTAAAGCATACAATATGATGTCTAATATACTTTTGTTAATTAATACTTTTTTCTCACCAGGGGTCAAATGATGTACTCTTCAGGGAATCCCCCGTACGGTCCTCGCGGTCAAAGCATGCAAATGTATCAGATGCACCATCCAGGTCATCCGCAGAACGTGTCGCGGCATCAGTACCCTCAGTATTACAGTCACATCCAGGGTCTGCAGTACAGGCCCGGGGGACCCCCGCCGGCATCATCTCCCAACAGCGCTCACCAGGGACCTCACGGTCCGATGCACGGACACGGACAGCCGAGCCTCGGTCCGGGCAACGGACCTCCCGGACCTCAAGCACTACTGCATAGACTGCAAGGTCCGACCCCCCATCACATCCCGCCTCAGCACGGACAAGCCGGACACAGACCTCCCGTGTCGTCACCTCACGTACCTCCCGCCTCCTCGCCCCACGTACCTCCCAGCTCGATGGCCTACGCCGGCATGCGGCATATGGCACCACCCGGGTCCGGCCCCCACGGACCTCCCGGGCTAATGCGACCGACGGGTCCCTTCCCCGGCCGACCGGACTCGCAAGGTCATATTCATCCTGGGTCACATGGACCGCCAGTGACCTCACATGGACCGCACGTGCCGGGGATGGCGCATGGGTCACAACCGCACGGCCCGCGCATTCCGCACGGTCCAATAGACCCCGGCCACGGGCCACCATCGGGTCCCATGACGCGGGCCCCCCCACCAGGACCAATCGCTGGACCGCGTCTTCCCCCGGTGCCACCTGTTAATCTACAGAATCTACAGACCAGGCCTCCCGGTGTGCCCGCGCCTCCAGCTGCCAGCGCGGAAGCGGAGAATACGAAACGAACGCCACCTCTGAAGGAGTCGGAAGGTAAAGACCTGCCCATAAAAATCAAGGCGGAGGTGAAAACCGAACCAGAGTATCAATCCCCGCCCGTGTCGCCTTCGCAACAAGCACCTACCTCGCCCGAACCTCCGCGGAATCACCCGAAAATCAAACGAACCGAGAATAAGGATGGACGGCTCAGATATCCCCTCGGTCCGTATGCGCCGCAGTATGGACCTTACGGACCTTACGCTCCCTCCACGGCCCAGCCTCCTGAGGCACTACTGAATCTCCAGGCTCGGCTGCATCAGCCGCCATTGCACCGGATGCCCCCGAATGTGCACCAGTTTATGCCTACAAACCTCGAGAACAAATCCGGAGCTCGCAGCCCATCTCGACCTTCAGGACCGGAGCGGCCAATGCAAGATCTACGTCCTCAAATACCCCCCATGCGGCGGCCGCCTGTTCCGGAGAGACCGATGCCCGACATGCCCAGACCGCACGCACCAGAGCATTCGGTTATACAAGATCTGCAAAAAGTGCAAATTCCCGACCTGGTTCTCAACATGAGCCGACCATTCCACCCCGGGCTCGACAAACACGAGAGACCCGAGAGGCCGATGCAGGACGCACCCAGGTCTCAGACTCCAGACAGACCGATGCACGATCCTAAGGACAGAGCGATGGCATTCGATTTGCACAAGGGGAGACCGGTGGGCCACGACTGGCCGAGGCCGGGACCCGAGCGCGCGATACACGAGGAGCCCAGGCGAACTCCCGAGTCGCAAGTGACCCCCAAATTTCAGTCTGACATTCCTCTGCATGAACAGAAATCGCAGGAAACAGGACGACACATGCAAGACATCCGTGCGTCTGTCGATCGACACGATCTGCCACCGCACTATCCGTTCATGCGACCGCAACTGCGTCCATTCGGCATGCCCATGCGACAGCCGGGTCTGATGCAGTTCGGACATCCGGACATGCACAGAGACAAGACGCTGGCGGTCCGACCTGCGCGGACGTCGCCTGAACCGGATAAGAAGAGCCCGAGCGACCGCCGACCCTCGACTCCCGAAGGTTCCTCGGCCGAGGAGCCCGCGTCGCCTCCGGAGGTGAAGCCTCAGTTCCTAAAGGTTCCTGTAAATAGTGCAAACGCAGTGAAGTTGGATAACGTGAAAGTAGAGCCCCGAGAGGCCCAACGGGAGGAAGGGGGCGTGTTCGGGGGCCTCGTCAGCTACTTCTCGAGCCAGCGAGAGGACGACTTAGACGCGTAGTGACTAGACGACTTGTAAATATAAAATAGATAATTTTATTTATAACGGCTGTAGCGCCTAGTGACGTACGCTATGTATGATATTATAATGAAAAGTTTAGTTTGACGGAGAAGAGTCTTTTTGGTCTCGAATAAAACAATGTATTATTTGGTTATGTTTAAGTGAGATTTATTTATATACAAAACGATAAGATGTACTTACTCTATACTCTTAATACGAATTTTATTGAATAACAATAATTTCATTTTGCAAAATAAATGTTTTCTCTAAGTAGTATTTTTATTTATTGTTTACACAGATTTATCGTTCGGTCAGCCTAACTCTGATAAGACTTATCAATGGCTTTTATAGCTGTATTTATTTATTTCAATAAACATTACAATTTATTTTTTAATTATATTGTATTGGCACTATTAGCTACCTCTTACACTGATATTTTATCTAACCCATTGGATGCGGCGGACGCCGATAGGCGTCCAATTTTAAATGAGTTTATTTTCGTCAAGAAATTCTTTTCCTTAAGAAGTTTATTTCGCAGAAAATTTTCCTTAAGGAAAAATTCTGAAAATTAAACGTTTTCTTTTCCTATAACTAGGAGGTACTGAGCACAGTTTCTGTGAAATCATCTCTTCAAAAATTCATATAATATTATTGATAAATTGCCAAGGACGAACAACGGCGTCTACCAGGAGTTAGTAACATTTTAGTCATGATGCTTTAAAATTTTTATGTGCACACTTAAACATTTAGACAGTATTTTATACATGATTTATGTATAGACTTGTGACTCATGTACAACTGTATATGAAAATCAGTGTTTGATGAGTAAGATAAATTTACAAACAAAAATCCAAGTTAAAAAAGAAATAACATCACGTTCTGCATAAACGGATACTTCGTATTCTTACAATA